>JAHIAM010000999.1:0-143705 GCA_021605205.1 Aegilops longissima
ATATCCAGCCCGTAAGCTCGCTTGCTTTGCTAAGCAAGATGTACCTGATGAAAGGAGTATGATCTATCGCTCAGGGCGGTCCGAGAGAGGATCTGCATCTACCTCTTGTGCTGTTTGAGCCGATAAGTATGATGATTTCTACAACATGGCACTCAAGCAAGAAGCGGCACAACTCAAATGCGAGGCTTCTAAGAAGAGAATCAGGATGCAGCTCACCCTCCTCGCCCTTCTCAAGTGGCAGCCAAGCAGCAGAAGTTTTATCTCGCCTCCTCCGCTCCGCCAAATTTTACCAACAGAAGAACTCAGGTGGCCGTGGATCTTCCCACCCACCCAACCCAAGCTATCGTAACAAGTCTAATTTCAAGCTCCAAGGTCAAGTGCTCCTTACCACCGTCCGCTTCTTCGAGGTCACTTGCAACAAGTGCCAGCAGAAGGGTCACTATGCTAACAAGTGCTTCAACCAGAGGCGCCTTCCGCCTCCTCCTCCGTGAAATCTTCCAAGAATGCAGTGGTCAACATAATCCGAATTCTGGCAAGGTCAATATGATGAATGCAGCTCAGCAGAGGATTCTTCGATGTGTTAATGGGTAATCTCGCTAATGATATTCTCAAAAGTCTTATTTGATACGTGCATCGATTCTTTCATCTCAAGACCTTTTGTGGCTATGCATGATTTGGTTACTCAAGCTTTGCCTAGACCTTTGTCTATTGTTTCCGGCTAAGGAGATGACTTCTAGTTTCGCTTCGGATGTTTCTATCAAGATGGGCGATTATAGATTTCTTTCTAAACCAAGGGTTCTTGGCGACTTGATATTGATCTTATTCTCGGATGGATCGGCTTTATCAAGACAAAGCTCACTTTTGATTGTGCTGCTGTGGAAATTCAATTGACTCATTCTTCTAATGATGTGATCATCTATGCCTCTTGTGATGAAACTATTCGTTGTTCTCTCTCAATGAGAAGGGCGAATTGAATGCCATCTCTCGATTCCAATGCTTAGAGTACCAAGATGTCTTTCCGTAAGAGCTTCCTGCATGCCTCCTCATCGCCGCTTGAGTTCAGTATCGATCTTGAGCTCGCATCGAACCCGCTTGTAAGCCGCCCACAAGCTTGGACCGATGAGCTGAGGGAATTGAAGAAGCAGCTCGATGAACAAGAGCGTCTGGTTTGATCGCATCGAAGTTCATCTCCTTGGGGTTGTGGTGTTCTTTTGTCCGAAGAAGGATGGCTCGACCGACTTTGTGTCGACATCGCCCATTGAATAAGAAGACAATCAAGAACAAGTATCCACTTCCCAACATCAATGAGCTTTTCGAGCAACTCAAAGGTGCTACGGTGTTCTAAGCTTGACCTTCGATGGGGTATCATCGATTCAGATTCGTGAACAAGATATTCCCAAGACAAAGATTCGTAAAGCTTTGGTTCTTATGAATATATCGCCATGTCTTTCGCCTCGCCAATGCTCCTCCAACTTTCTCTGATGATGAACTTCATATTCAATCCTTACACCAATGAATTCGCCTTGGTCTATCTTGATGATATTTTGGTCTCTCCAAGAATAAGAAGGATCATGCCAAACATTTATGATTGGTGCTAGACAAGCTCAGAGAGTACCATTCTATGCTAAGTTCTCCAAATGTGAATTTGGCTTGATGAAGTGCTTTATCTTGGTCATATCATCTCTCGCTAAGGGTATCATTGTTGATCCCTAGAAGGTGTCCGCACTGTGAATTGGGAACCTCTCGAATGTCAAGCAGCCCAGAGCTTTCTTGGTCTTGCAAGCTATTGCAAGGTTTGTTGAGAACTTCCAAGATTGCAAAGCCTCTTTCCAACCTCCTCCGTAAGGGTGAAGTATGTCCGTCTCCCGAGTGTGACGTTGCTTTCAAGACTCTCAAAGAGAAACTCACACAGCCCTGCTCGACTCCTCCCGATGAATCCAAGCCATATGAAGTGTTCCGTGATGCTTCTCTTCAAGGTCTCGTGCTGTGTTAATGCAAGAGAAGAGAGTTGTGGCTTATACCTCTCGCCATTGAAGCCCAACGAGAAGAACTACCCCACTCACGATCTTGAGTTGGCGGCATGTCCATGCTTTGATTACTTGAGACATCTCTTGTTGGGAAGGAAAGTGACATTTTCACCGATCACAAGAGTCTCAAGTACATCTTCACTCAGCCTAACCTCAACCTCAGTGCACTGATGGGTCGAAATGATTCAAGAGTACAACCCAAGTATTGAGTATACTCCGCAAAGTTAATGTCATTGCGACGCTTTGAGCAGAAAGCTATCGCAACAGCCTAATCCTCAAGCCCTTTCACCGGATCTCTCGGAATCTTTTCAAGCTGAATCTTCGTTGTTCCTCAAGGCTTTCTTGCCAACCTCATAGTCTCTCCTAATTTGGAAGATCAGATTCGTGAGGCTCAACTTCGGATACCATGGTGAAGAAAGTGAAACGTGGTATCGATAAGGGCATTTCAAGTACAAGTGCTTCCATGTTGATGACAAAGACACTCTGTCTTTGAGGACCGGATTGTGGTTCCTAAGGGTGATCTGAGAAAAGTCATTATGAACGAGGCTCACAATTCGCTTCTATCCATTCATCCCGAAGTATTTAAGATGTACCATGACCTCAAGCAGTCATATTGGTGGACTCGAATGAAGCGAGAAATTGCTCAATTCGTGAATGAGTGTGATGTCTCCAGAAGAGTGAAAGGTAACAATCAAGACCAGCCGGTCTCCTTCAACCTCTTGCTATTCCTGAATGGAAGTTTGATCATATTGAAATGGACTTCGTGATTGGTTTTCCTAAGTCCAAGCGTGGAAATGATGCTATCTTCGTTGTCATTGACAAGCTTACTAAAGTGGCTCATTTTCTTCCTATCAAAGAATCCATCATCGCAGCTCGCCAATGTGAGCTATACACCTCCAGATTGTCTCCTTGCACGGCATTCCACAAGTGATCTCTTCGCACTCGGGCAGCATCTTTACCTCCAAGTTTTGGGAGTCCTTTCGTAAGGCCATGGGCACCAAAGATTCGCTTTCAAAGACAGCTTTCCATCCTCAAACAAGTGGCCAAGTCGAGCGAAGTTAATCAAATTCTTGAGGATATGCTCTCAGGCTTGTGTCATTTCCTTCGTATGAAGTGGAAGATTGTCTTCCTTATGCCGAAGTTCTCTTACAACAACAGCTTCCAGCTTAGTTCGGCAAGGCCCCATTCGAAATTTCTATGGCGTAGTGTCGATTCTCTCAATTGGTCTCGAGATGTGAACGCCAACTTCTTGGCAATGACTTGATCACGTATGTAAGAAATGTGCAAGGTCATTCGTGAGAATTCAAAGCCGCGAATCGCTGCGTAAGAGCTATTATGATGATAAGCACCGTGATGTGACTTTTGAAATCGGAGACCATGTCTACCTCGCGCTCTCCAATGAAAGGTACTCGCCGCTCGGTATCAAAGGGAAGCTTGCCCCTAGATACGTGGGTCCTTTCAAGATCATTGGGAAAAGAGGCGATCTCGCCTATCAACTTGAGCTTCCATCCAACTTTGCAAACGCGCACGATGTGTTTCACGTGGTCACAGCTTCGCAAGTGCTTCAAGACCTCGAACGCACTATCAACTTCGAACAGATTGACCTTCAAGAAGATCTCTTATCGTGAGCACCTGCTGTTATTCTTGAAGAAACCGAGCAAGACTCAACAAGTCAATCAAATTCTGAAAGTGAAGTGGTCACACCATTCAACCGAGAAGCTACCCGGGAGCGTGAGGATCACCTCCGCTCGAGTATCCGAGTTCTTTCAATCCTAGATCTCGGACGAGATCCCTTGTAGTGGTGGAGTGTTGTAACACCTCGATGTAAACTTCCCTTTTGGGCAATATATCAATTTGACCTCATCCAATTCTTGTGGGTTTTTGTCATGCTTGGCCTCAGTGTTGTTTTGGTCATGTGGGTTTTCTTTTCTTTGTTTTGCTTTTGCCTTATTGCATTTGTGCCTCTTGTCATCTTGCATTTTCCCTTCTTGTCATGTGATTGTGGTGTTCTTCGCTTGCCTTGTGGTTGTGGTTGTGGTTGCATGTGTCATCCCTATTGGCATTACCATCTCCTCCTTCCCTCTACTTCTTTCTCTTTCAATGCCATATATTCCCTCTCTCAATTAATGTTCATCTCTCCCTAAAAATCTTGCTTGTTGCACTTAACCTCTCGCGCCAAAAATCTCCTCATTTGAAGTTGTTATGGTCAGGTTCAAATGGCACAAGTTTGAAATATTTCCAAACTTGCATTATTTTTCTACCTTTAAAATGTCCATTTCAATTTATTTAAATAGAGGAGAATTCCAGGAGTGGGATATTTTCCTTTCACTCTAAATCTTTTCCTTTCTTTTCAGACTTTCTTTCTTCCTTTTTTATTTTGAAAAAGGAAAGGGAAAGAGGCATCACCTGATTGGCAGCCCAGCCACTCCTCCCCACTGGCTCCGCCTCCCGAGCCGGCCCAGCTTCCCTCGCAGCTCTGAGCTCAGGAGCAGGCGCGCCAGCCCGCCTCGCCCTCCTCCGCGCCTTCGCCACCCACACCAAGACATACCCTCACTGGATCCTGGCCCACGCAGCAGCGCTGCCCCGCCGGGCAGCGACCGCCTGGCGCCACCCACCTTTCCCTCTCCTCTCAGAGCGCCATGGGGACCCCGAGCTCGAGAGCACGAGCCTGCCTCGCCACCTAGCCCCTTCTTATCCCTCCGCCGATCAACCCTAGGGTTCTCTCCTCTCGCCGCCGCCAGTGAGAATCCACCCAAGATCGCCGCCTGGCCTGACCCGAGCGATCTGGAGCCTGCTCGCCGCCGCGCGTGTTCTCCGCCACCTCACCCTCAGCATTTTGTCCATCTTTCCTCTCTTGCCGTTTCACGACCACGACGCCGACCACGGAGGCCCGGTTCGCTAAGTTCACCGACGCCACCGCCTGTCCTTCTTCTCGCCAGAATCCGGCGACCTCAGAGCTCGAACTGCTCGCCGCAGCCTGCCTCCGCCGATTCCGTGTCCTAGGGTAAGGAGGTATAAACCCTTCCTCCCTGCTCCTTCTTGCTGCCGTTAGCTCCCTGAGAGTAGGCGCCTGCCCGTGTCTTTGTCGCGCCGGCGTGTCTGGCCTGTAGTAGCTGCGGCTCAGAGTCGCTGGGCGCGGTAGTTGCTGCTTAGCCCCGCTGGTTTGCCCTCCTTGTTCCGTGGAGTTCCCTCGCACATCCAGCCTTGTCCGAGGGCGCAGAGTCTCAGAGCCGCCTGCTGTCTCGCGGAGTCATCGTGTTCTCTCTGCTCTAGTTCAGCCCAGAGTTTTGGTCAAGCACGCTAGCTTCCTGCTTCCTACCAGATCCTACCAGAGCCGAGCTGGTTGATCCTCCGCTTTTCCATCACATGCACTGGTTCGAACCCCAGCGCGCCACTCCCCCTTTTGTTTTCTCTCGTTTGCTCAAAAGGCCTCTCAGCAAAGAACAGCAGATAAGGGCCGAGGCCCCTTTCTATCACAAGGCCCAGCTCAAAGGGTAGCAGGGCAGGTTTCACTGGGAGACCTGTTCAATCCCCGGGCTGTTTTCTCCCCTTTAAACCCATTTAACCTCTCGACCTCTATGACAAGGTCCACCCAACCAGCCTCAGCCTCCCCATATGCATATTTTATTTCTTTTCACCCCACATTTCCTTTTCCAGCATTGTACCATTTCTGTTTTAGGCAAGTCCAAATCTGGACATTTCCAAATCTGGAAATTGCCACTTCCGTTAGTTTCCTTTTTAGGCAGGTTTTGACTTATTGTTTTTGTGATGATTTTTCTACTGCTACCCTAACATATTATATATGTTTTGGGTAGAAAATCCCACCAACTCAGTGGTGGCATTAGTTTCTGCATTTGAGCAAGTTTGTGGTCATGTCTTTTGCATCATGGTTATGTGTTGTTTTCATGGGCATATTTATTTGTGTCATGCTATGAGGTAGTTTGCACACATGCATGGCTTGGTTTCTTCATGATGTTATCGTAGGTTTCTCACCATTCTTGTTTTGCCCGTCATATCCAATCCGTGCATCCGTTTCCGGTGATCTCTATATCGATTCCTAACGAAATCATCTCATCTTTCCGATGGCATGCTTGGTTTGCCAAGATGATGCCTAGTCTTTCATTTACCTTCCGGAGCGCACATACGCTTTGCATATCACATCCCGCTTATCATGTCATGTTTTACATCATGTTGATTGTGCATTGCACCGTGATTTATTGTGGTTCCTTGTTTTGTTGTTGCTTTGGGTAGAGCCGGGAGACGAGAACGCTTACGAGGAACCTGTTGAGAACGCCGAGGATCGTGCTTTCGACAACTCGAGAACATTGCGTGCAAGATGACCATACCTCAAATCACTTCTATCTTGCTATGCTAGTTGCTCGCCTTTGCTATGCCTATGCTGCGATGCCTACCACTTGCTATGTCATGCCACCCATATTGCCATGTCAGCCCTAACCATCTTTTCCTAGCAAACCGCTGATTTGTTATGTTACCGCTTCACTCAAAGCCCTCTTATAGCGCTGTTAGTTGCGTGAAGCTGAAGTTTGTTCCTTGTTGAACATGGAGATGTTGTTCCTATTTGGAACATGTTTATTTGTTGGGGATATCACAATATATATATATATCTGCTATGCTTAACACATCTATATACTTGGTAAAGGGTGGAAGGCTCGGCCTTATGCCCGTGTTTTGTTCCACTCTTGCCACCCTAGGTTCCGGCCATACCGTGTTATGTTCCTTGATTTTATGCTCTCACACGGTTGGGTGATTTATGGGACCCCTTGACAGTTCTTTGAATAAGACTCGCCCAAAGAAGCCCAACATTGGTTTTACCATTTGCCACCTAAGCCTTTTTCCCCGGTTTTCATGAGCCCGAGGGTCATCTTTATTTTAACCCCTGACCAGTGCTTCTTCGAAAGTGCTGGTCTTAACTAGAGCCCTGTAGCCCTCAAGGCAACTTGAGGTTTGGTTTTAGTTGTATGGACTGCTCATCCGGATGTGCCTCGAGAACGAGATATGTGCAGCTCCTATCGGGATTTGTTCACACAATCGGGCGGCTTTGGCTGGTCTTGTTTTATTGTCTGTCGAAATGTCTTGTAGTCCCGGATTCCGAGATTGATCGGTCTTCCGTAGAAGGAATAATCCTTCGCTGACCGTGAGAGCTTATAATGGGCTGTTGGGACACCCCTGCAGGTAATATCTTTCAAAGCCGTGCCCATGTTATGAGGCGTATGGGAATTTGTTAATGTCCTATTGTAGATAACCTAGAGTTGACCTCATTTAAAATACACATCAATCAAGGTGTAACTGATGGTCTCTTCTATGGAGTCCGGGAAGTGAACACGGTGTTGGAGTTATGTCCGACGAAGTAGTTCAGATCACTTCTTGATCAATACTAGTTTCACGACGTGCTTTGCTTCTTCTCGCCTCTTTTGCTATGTAGCCACCATATATGCTAGTCGCTTGCTGCAGCTCAACTTTACTACCTTGTCCTCCCTAAAGCTTAAATAGTCTTGATCTCTGGTGTGAGATTGCTGAGTCCCCTGACTCACAGATACTTCCAAACAGTTGCAGTGTTCCGATGAGGCCAAGGCAGGTGATTCCACCGAGCTCAAGTGGAGTTCGACGAGGAACGTGGTCGCATTATGTGTCGCTTCCAGATGATCAAGAGTGGTGCCAGCATTGGGACGCATTCGGGATCTGTGTTAGCATTTGGGGTATCTTCTTTATTTTGGTTCCGTAGTCGGACCTTGAGTGTACTCAATGATGTATGTTTATTTATGTATCTGGTGAAGTGGCGATCGTAGAAGCCAACTATGTACCTTTCCTTAATTATTACATGGGTTGTGTGAAGATTACCTCACTTGCACATTGCTTTCAATGCGGTTATGCTCTAAGTCGCGGCTCTCACACGTGGGAGATATAGCCGCATCGGGGCGCTAAGATATTCCGTAGTCCGTGATTTTCCTGGATGTCTTTCAGAGGAACTGCCAGTGTTCCACCCGACCGGGATGTCGAGTTCGTGATAGATCTTATTCCCGAACCGCCCCAATTCTAGGAGGCCTTATAAGATGGCACCCCAGAACTAGCTGAACTTAAGAAACAACTCGATGAGTCCTTGCAAAAGGTTTCATCCGCCCTAGTTCATCTCCATGGGCTTGCCCCGCCCTCTTCGCCAAGAAGAAGGATGGTACGGATCGGATGGTTGTGGATTACCGACCGCCAATTTGGTCACCTTCAAGAACAAGTATCCGCCCCCGTGATCAACGATCCGTATGATCAGCTCGCTGGATCCTCGCTTTTTCAAGATGGATTTGAGGTTGGGCTACCATCAAATCAAAATCAAGAACGGGACATTCCCAAAATGGCCTTTGTTACTCGTTATGGCCAATACGAAAGTACACCGTCATGTCCTTCGGATTAACCAATGCTCCAGCCACCTTCTCTCGGTTAATGAACTCAATCTTCATGGAGTATTTGATAAATTGCCGTGGTATACCTTGATGATATACTCATCTACTCCAAGAATGAAGAAGAGCATGCCAACATCTACGGCTAGTATTGATGAAACTTCGAGAGCACCGCCTTTATGCCAAATTCTAAGTGTGAATTTGGTTACCGTAAGTGACCTATCTAGGCCATGTAATCTCCGGTAAGGGCATTGCTGTCAATCCCGAAGCGAAGTTCAAGCCGCCTTGATCGACTCCACCGAATCGTCAAGCAAGTTCGAGTTTCTCGGTTTAGCGAAGCTATTGCCGCCGCTTCGCCGAGAATTTCTAAAGTTGCTAAACCTCTAACCGAACTCCTCAAGAAAGATAAAAGTTCAATGGACGCCACAAAGGCGAAGTTCAGCCAGAACCGAAAAGACGCTCGACATCTCGCTCCCTGCATTTGTTCCACCAGATTTTTCTAAGGACTTTATTATCTATTGCGACGCCGCGACAAGGACTAGGTTGCATACTCATGCAAGATCGTCATGTGATTGCTCACGCTTCTACGCTAAGGCCCACATGAGGATAACTATCCCCACACGATCTAGAGCTTGCAGCAAGTGGTTCATGCACTCAAAACTCTGGCGACATTTTCTTGGTAATCGCTATGTAAATCTACACCGATCACCAAAGTCTGAAATATATCTTCACCCAACCGGATTTGAATCTCAGTGCAAAGACGTTGGGTCGAAGTTGATTACAGATTACGACTTAGGAATATCTTACACCCTGTGCAAAGCCAATGTCATGGCCGACGCCTAAGTCGAAAATCTTATTGTAACAACCTGATGTTACAACAAAATCAACCATTTCTCCACGAGGAATTTCGTAAACTTAATCTCCACATTGTTCCTCGAGGATTCCTTTCCACCGGTGGCGTAAACCTGACCTTACGGATCGCATCATAGCTGCTCAAAAGATGATAGAGGGATATCTCTGATCAAGGAGAACATTGCTAGCGGAGCTGCTAAGTGTTTCTCCATAGATGAACGAGGTGTTGTCTTCTTTGAAAATCGCTGGTGGTTCCTAAGAAACAACAGCTACGGCAATTGATCCTTAAGGAAGCTCATGACTCTCCTCTCACCATTCATCCCGTAGTACTAAATGTATCAAGACCTACGCCAGAGGTTTTGGTGGACTAGGATGAAGAGGGAAATCGCTCAATACATTGCTAATTGCGACGCCCTGTCGTCGAAGTTAAAGCAGAGCATCAACGGCCTGGCCGGTACCCTTCAACCTTTGGAAATTCCTGAATGGAAATGTGATAAAATCGGTATGGATTTCATTACCGGGTTTCAGACCAAGAGAGGAATAATGCTATCTTCGTTGTCGCTTGATCGCCTTCCAAAGTAGCCCACTTCCTACCCGCTCGCGGAGAGTATAACCGCAGCCAGCTAGCTGATTTGTACATCTCTAATAGTGTCTCTTCATGGTGTTCCATTAGAGATTAACTCGCACCGTGGAAGTCTCTTCACCTCTCGATTTTGGGAAAGTTTCAAAACGCTATGGGAACTCGCTCTCCTTTAGCACCGCTTCCATCCTCAATCAAGTGGTCAAGTAGAACGAGTCAATCAAATCCTAGAGGATATGCTTCGAAGCTTCACATCTCTTTCGCATGAATTGGGAAAATGCCTTCCATTCGCCGAGTTCGCTTATAACAATAGTTATCAAGCCAGCTTAGGCAAAGCCCTTTCAAGTTCTTTATGGACGGAAATGTCGAACGCCTCTTAACTGGTCGAAACCGGGAGAGACAACTCTTGGCCCGACATGATTCAGAAGGTAAGAGCAGGTTCAAGTTATTCGTGAGAAATTGAAAACAGCCCAATCTCGCAAAAGAGCCAATATGATCGCAAGCATAAGCCTATGGCTTATGAAATTGGGAGAAGTCTTACTCCGGTTACCCTTTGAAGGGAACCCATCGATTCGTATCAAAGGAAAGTTGGCTCCTCGTTACATTGGACCCTTTCGATTCTTGCCAAACGAGGAGAAGTTGCCTACCAATTGAACTACCTCCGATCTTCCAGAGTCCATGATGTCTTCCACGCTTCCCAACTCAGCGTTGCTTCGGATCCTATCCGTGGAGGACCACTAAACGCTTGATCTCCAAGATAACCTCACCTATCGAGAATATCCCATTCAGATTTCGATCGCCGAGCGCATCACCCGACGCCGGAATATCAAGTTTCTAAAGGTTCAATGGTCAAACCATTCCGAGCAAGAAGCAACTTGGGAAAGGGAGGATTGTCTACGACTTGAGTATCCCACCTTTTCGAATAGATCCTAAATCTCGGACGAGATTTTTGAGTGGGGTGAGTTGTCACATCCCGCTTAGACCATGCATTAGGGTGTGCATCATGTTTAAATTTCATTTGAATTTGAAATGGGAAGGCAGGAAACCCCTGTAGCACCCCCCTTAATTCAACTAGGGTTTACTAAAATTATTTCAATGAACCTGAAATGCCCTTCAAAATGCTCATCATCTTTGCTTTGGTTCTGAGCCTATGTCAAAAGTGGTGCATCATTTTCTAGGTCATCCAAAGGTCCTTGGATTAATTCATAAGTTTTTGAACTTGAGCATTTCAAATTATATAAAATATTTTAAATGTCCAAAATTGCCAAACTAAATGTTTCATGTTGGAAATATTCCAACAATGGACCAGAGCATTTTGGTGAATTTTAAAACTGTTTTGGTATTTTAGAAAACTCCACAAAGTTGCAGAAAATTAGAAAAGATAAAAACAGAAGGACTTACTGGCGCCTCCTACTCCGCCCACCTGCTGCCCAGCCTTAAAGAAATTGGGCAAGGCCAAAGCTGCTTGGCTCGGCCAGTAGTAGCCAGGTGCTCGGGCGGCAGGGCACCGCATGGGTGCCACGACTGGTCGCCGCGCGCCTCTCGCCACCGGCCGAGGATCGCCTCTCTCTCCCGAACCCCGACACCTCCTCCTCTCCTTCCTCTCCTCAGGTCTCGCTTGGCTGACGCCACGCCGCCAAGACCATCGCCAGAACTGTTCCCGCCGTCGTGCTCCTCCTCACTATGTCCAGAGCTCCGCCAGACTCCACTACTCCCTAACCAGCCGAGCCCCGCCGCCTAGTGCCCGAGTCCACCCCACCGACTCGACCGAGTTCGCCGTCCGGAGATCCCTTTCAACGCCGCCATCGCTCCTGTTCGCCCCTCGACTCGACGAGAGCTTCTACGGCCGCTCGTGAGCCCATCTACCCCCTTCCCTCTCTCTCTCGCCTCGCAGCGAGCAACCGAACCACGCCACCCGACTCCACTGCCGGAGCTCGTCGCCGACGTGTTCTCCTGTCACTCTCCGCCACCCCATGATGTCCATCACACTCACCGCACCCCATGGAGTCTAACCATGCACTCCCGCGACTCACCGACCCTCTAACCCCTAAGTTCATCGTTGGTCGAACTCCCCGGCGTCGCTTAGCTCGCCGGGCGCCAACTCCGCCACCCCGACCCCAACCGCTCCACCAATAGCCGCTGCTTGCACCCAGCCTACCCGTAGCCACCCTCCGCGACTCATTTGGTCACCGAATCGCCAGCATTCTCCGCCAAGGCTGGGCTCGCCTGGCTGCTTAGTCGCCGGGCAGCCGACGTGGACCTTGACCACGAGGCCCTCGTTGACCCTCGACGAAGTCATCGATGATGGGGCCCAGCCCTCGCTAACTAAATAGGTTTAGTTTTAATTAAACATTAGTTGCTTAATTTCTCGACACGGGACCCACCGTCAGTTTGACTCGACGCCCTGTTGACTTCGACGCTATGTCGACGATGGCTAACGATTAATCTAATTTCTGGATTTATTCTAATACAAGAAATTCCGAATATAATTCAAATTTCAAATGCTTATAACTTTAATCAGAATCCAAATGCAAAGATTTATATATGGAAAATGATCAGAAAAATCCATTCTATCCATTGGTACAGGTTTCATGCATGTTAAATCAAGTTAACCTTGATGTTTAACCAGAATAAGATAATGCACCTTTAGGGCTATTTCAATGAGCTATCATTTGAATCTTTGATTCAAATGAGTTCATCCCCTATTATTTCAGCTTGCATTAGGCCAACACACATCCATATTGCCATGTCATAGCATGCATCATATTGTTGCATATTGTCATGTGTGTTTACTTTGATATGCTTTTCGTGATAGGTTCTCGCCTCGAGGATAACCTCGACTATCCATCTCAAGGGCAAGATTTCACCCCATTCCATCGTGCAAGCAACTCATTGATCATTCCGACACAAACCCATGTTCTCGCTCTCGCTTCTCGCCATCGCATTAAGACAACGCGATTCAAACTGTTGTGTGCTGCGGTAGTTGAACCCACTTCCTTTGCATGACCTGTCATTGCCACAAGAATTCAGATGAAACCCACTAGTATGTGTAGGAGTTGATTGAGCCATGTTTGTGATTCCTACCATGCTATGCTTGCTATGCTTAGAGTTGTGTCAGTCCGCTCATCGGGATGATGAACCGGAGGAAAGGTTGTGTTGGATCGAGAGTGAAAGTGTTGAACACGCTTTTGGTAAAGGTATCGATGAGAGGCCATGTAGGAGTACATGGTGGGTTGTTTCATTGAAGCCATCCTAAGAACTGAGATCTGTGTTTGTGATCCATGAAACAGCTTACTACCACGCATTGGGATCCTTAATTGACTCTCTCGCTTCTTAACCACCTTGTTCTTAGTCCGGAGTTGCAAGTAGTTTCGTGTTTGTAGCATGTCAATGCACGCAACACCGACCTTAGGGGTGGGTTGTGTTGCGGTAGGCACGGGTCTGTACCGAAAGTGCCCGCTTGGTATCTCGAACCCGCACACATCGCTCGGGGCTGTATGGGAAACCTCGCCGACTCTCATGGATGGAACCCGAATAGGCTATAAACCTGACTAGGAACTTGAGTGTTTAGGTAGGTCGTGGCCGACACCCACGCTGGGCTTCCGCTTGAAGGTTGCCGAGTACATGTCGGTAAACGGCGGTAAGTGGTGAGAGCGCGTGAAGAAGTACACCCGCAGGTTTGATATGATCTATTCGAATAGCCGTGTCCACGAAGAAGGACTTCGAAAGTTACCTATATCAGTTCATAGACAAGTAAATGGATACTACTAAAAGCCTCAAGATAAGGTGAGTATCAGGATGGCCCTCTCGGGTGACGAGAGAGGATCCACGGTGGAGTATTGTGATGGTGATTAGTGGACTCGTAATGACAAATGCTTTACAAAGTGGTGTCACGAGGATAGCTTAGCCAAGAGTCAAAGTCTGGCTTGTCGCAAATAACTCCACCACCTTCTTGAGAATGTGCATGTATGATAGGATTCTGTGGTAAGACTTGGTAGTACCTCCGCACTCATGTTTGCTTAATTAATGTTTTTCGTGAGGACAACACTACCCTCCGATGGATTCTATGTAGATCTCGACTTCGATTTAGTGAGCTAGCCACCTGTGTGGTGATCTCTGCACTTGTGAAGGGCCATTGTAGATAGAAAGGCTCCAACAAGCTTTCTTTTCTTCTAGAGTCTCTGATTGACTAGTTTGCTTCTCGCATGTGCTTGTATGATTGTATGATTTGAGTGTTGGGTCATGTGACCCCACCGTATGAATATGTTATGTATGGCCTCTGAGCCTCTTAAATAAAGTACTTTGAGTTGTAGAGTTTTGTTGTGATGCCTGTTGTAATTACTCATATCGGGCATATTATGGTATGATTGAAATGCTTGGTATGAGTGGGATCCGACAAACTAGTTGTTTATCCTGGCAGCCTCTCATATGGGGAAATGTAGTCTCGTGCTTCCGAGCGATAGTAGTCCGCCACAGCCTCGCTCACCGGAGTCCTCGCTAGCCCAAAGACTACTGCTTGGACACTTGATCGGCCGGCATGTGTTTCACTTCGCCCTATGTCCGTTCCTTCGGGAAATGTCACGCGATGGTATTCGGAGTCCTGCCTAGCCTGCTACAGCCCGGGATACCGAGTCCTCATAGCCTGCTACAGTTCTAATATATACGCTGATGACCGACATGCTCGATGTGATTCATGTATGCTCGTCTCATAGGTTAGCGCCGCTTGGGTTCACGATTAGCCATGTCGGCCCGGTTCTGGTCATGTGGATGCTAGCGACACTGCCATATACGTGAGCCAAAGACGCAAACGGTCCCTGCCATGGTAAGGCGACACCTGTGGGAATACTGCGTGAGGCCGCAAAGTGATATGAGGTGTTACCGCTAGATCGACGTGACTTGGAATCGGGGTCCTGACAGGTTCGGGTATATTTCGGAGTACCGAGGGGTTACCAGAACCCCCCGGTGAATTATTGGGCCTACATGGGCCATAGGGGAGAGGTAAGGCAGCCCACAAGGGGTGGCCGCGCCCCCTCCCATGGAGAGTCCGAATTGGACTAGGGGAGGGGCCGCGCCCCCCCTTTCCTTCTCCTCTTCCCTCTCCTTCCCCCTTTCCCCATCCATGAGAAGGAAAAGGGGGGCGGGGGGCGAATCCTACTAGGAGTGGAATAAGTGGAGGGGGCCACGGGGCTCATAAGGTCGTGGGTGCACCTCCACCCTTGTGGCCAGCCGGTGAGGCCCTCGTGTGTTCTTTGCACCGTAAGTTCTTAAATATTGTGAAAAAATCGTACTAAATTTTTAGGCATTTGGAGAACTTCTATTTTAGACACATTTTTATTGCATGGATAATTCATAAAACAGATAGAAAATACTATTTTGCTTTATTTAAACTAAATAATGAAAGTTAATATGGGTACAGAGAGTTGTGTCTCTATATGAAGGAAATATGCCCTAGAGGCAATAATAAAGTTGTTATTTATATTTCCTTATATCATGATAAATGTTTATTATTCATGCTAGAATTGTATTAACCCGAAACTAGATACATGTGTGAATACATAGACAAAACAAAGTGTCCCTTTAGTATGCCTCTACTTGACTAGCTCATTAATCAAAGATGGTTAAGTTTCCTAACCATAGACATGTGTTGTCATTTGATGAACGGGATCACATCATTAGAGAATGATGTGATGGACAAGACCCACCCTAGCTTAGCATAATGATCGCTAAGTTTTATTGCTATTGCTTTCTTCATGACTTACACATATTCCTTTCGACTATGAGATTATGCAACTCCCGAATACTGGGAACACCTTGTGTGATATCAAACATCACAACGTGAATCGGGTGATTATAAATATGCTCTACAGTGTGTTCCGGAAGGTGTTTGTTGGTTGGTATTGATCGAGATTAGGATTTGTCACCCGAGTATCGGAGAGGTTTCTTCCGTCTCTTCTTGTAATGCACATCACGATAAGCCTTGCAAGCAATGTGACTAATGATTTAGTTACGGATGATGCATTACGAACGAGTAAAGAGACTTGCTGAATCTAGATTGAACTAGGTATGAAGATGCCGATGATCGAATCTCTGACAAGTAACATACCGATGACAAAGGGAATTACGATGTTGTCATTGCGGTTTTGACCGATAAAGATCTTCATAGAATATGTAGGAACCAATATGAGCATCCAGTTCCGCTATTGGTTATTGATCCGAGATGTGTCTCGATCATGTCTACATAGTTCTCGAACTCAGTAGGGTCCGACGCTTAACGCTCGATGACGCATTTGTATTATGAGTTATGTGCTTTGGTGACCAAGATTGCCTCGAGTCTCAGGATGAGATCACGGAATTGTTTCGGAGTGTTTCAGGTATTTATTGAGTACCGAGGTTACCGGAACCCCTGGGAAAGTAATGGGCCCATGGGCCATAGGTGAGAGAGAGGGCAGCCCACAAGGGGGTGGGCTACTTCATGGGAAGTCCGATTGACAAGGGAGGCCACCCCTTCCTCCTTCTCCCTCTCCCTCTCCTTCCCCTTTCCCTCCGATGAAAGGAAGGGGGAGGCGAATTGGACTAGGAGTCCTAGTGGGACTCCTCCCACTTGGCGCGCCCCCTAGGCCGGCCTCCTCCCTCTCCTCCTTTATATACGGTGGTAGGGGGCACCCAAAGCACATCAATTGTTTCTTAGCCGCAGCGTGCCCCTCCATAATTTACTCCTCCGGTCATATTGTCGTAGTTCTTAGGCGAAGCCCCGCGCTGATCACATCACCATCATCGCCACCGTTACCGTCAGATCGACGATTAAACTCTCCTCGACACTTTCTCGGACCAAGAGTTCGAGGGACGCCATCGAGCTGAACGGTGCAGAACTCGGAGGTGCCGATGGTGTTTGATCGATTGAATCAAGAAGATGTTCGACTACATCAACCGCGCTAAGCTTAATGCTTCCGCCGGCTCACGAGGGTACGTGGACACACTCTCCCCTCTCGCTCCTATGCATCTCCGAGATAGATCTTGCGTGATCGTAGGATTTTTTTGAACATGCTACGTTCCCCAACAGTGGCATCCGACCCAGGTCTATGCGTAGATGATATGCACGAGTAGAACACAAAGAGTTGTGGACGATCATAGTCATACTGTTTACCACCAACGTATTATTTTGATTTGGCGGTATTGTTGGATGAAGCGGCCCGAACCAACCTTACATGAACATGTTCATGAGACCGTGCCACCGATGACATGCAACTTGTTTTGCATAAAGGTGGCTGGCGGGTGTATGTTTCTCCAACGTTAGTTGAATCGAATTTGACTACGACTGAGGGAGTCCTGGATTAAGGGGTGTCCGGATAGCCGGACTATAACCTTTGGCCGGACTCGGACCTTGAAGATACAAGATTGAAGACTTCGTCCCCGTGTCCGATGTGACTTTCTTGGCGTGGAAGGCAAGCTTTGGCGACACGGATATGTAGATCTCCTCCCATTGTAACCGACTCTGTGTAACCCTAGCTCCCTCTCCGGTGTCTATATAAACCAGAGGGTTTTAGTCCGAGGGACTAACAACAATCATACCATAGGCTAGCTTCTAGGTTTAGCCTCTCTAATCTCGTGGTAGATCTACCTTGTACTACCCATATCGTCAATATTAATCAAACAGAGTAGGGTTTGTTGGGGAACGAGTAATTTCAAAATTTTCCTACGATCACGCAAGACCATGGTGATGCATAGCAACGAGATGAGAGTGTTGTTCACGCACTGTGAGACCAAAGAACGGAAGCGTTGACGCAACGAGAGGAAGTAGTCGATTTCTTCCCGATCCAACCGATCCAAGTACCGAACGACGGCACCTCCGAAGTTCTGCACACGCTCAGCTCGATGACGCCCCTCAACTCCGATCCAGCCGAGTGTTGAGGGAGAGTTTCACAAGACGACGGCGCAGGACGATGATGATGTTCCACCGCGCAGGTTTCACTTAAGCTCCGCAACGGTATATTCGAGGTGTAGTTTGGTGGAAGGGGCACCGCACACGGCTAAGGAACGATCTCAATGATCAACTTGTGTGTCATGGGGTGCCCCCTGCCCTCAGATATAAAGGAGGGAAGGGAGGGCTGGTCGGCCACCTATGGCTGCGCCGGGAGTCCTACTCCCACCGAGTAGGATTCCCCCAATCCTAGTCCAACTAGGGTTCACCAAGGGAGAGGGAGAGGGCGCCACCCCTTCTCCTAATCCTAATAGGACTAGGAAGGGGGAAGGCTGCGCCAGCATATGGCCCCTTTTCTCTTTCCCACTAAGGCCCATCAAGGCCCATTGACTTCCGGAGGTTCCAGAATCTTCCTGCATCTCTAAGAAATTCCCAATTTCACCCGGAGTGATTCCGAGTCCAAACATAGGCTTCCAATATATCAATCTTTATGTCTCGACCATTTCGAGACTCCTCGTCATGTCCGTGATCTCATCCGGACTCAACAACCTTCGTACATCAATATCATATAAACTCATAATAACCGCCATCAAACGTTGTTGCATGGATTCTTACGGTTCGAGAACTATGTAGACATGACCGAGACACCTCTTCGTCAATAACCAATAGCGGACCTGGATGCCCATATTGGTTCCTACATATTCTACGTAAGATCTTTATCGGTCGATCAAGATAACAACATACGTTGTTCCTTTGTCATCGGTATGTTATTTGCCCGAGATTCGATCGCCAGTATCCAATACCTAGTTCAATCTCGCATCGCAAGTCTCTTTTCTCGCTCCGTAATACATCATCTCACAACTAACACATTTAGTTGCAATGCTTGCAAGGCTTATGTGATGTGCATTACCGAGAGGGCCCAGAGATACCTCTCCGACAATCGGAGTGACAAATCCTAATCTCAAATATGCCAACCCAACATGTACCTTCGAGACACCTGTAATGTACCTTTATAATCACCCAGTTACGCCAGACGCTTGGTAGCACCCAAAGTGTTCCTCGGCAAACGGAGTTGCATAATCTCATAGTCATAGGAACATGTATAAGTCATGAAGAAAAGCACTAGCAACAAACTATACGATCAAGTGCTATGCTAATGGAATGGGTCATGTCAATCGATCATTCAACCAATGATGTGATCCCATTAATCAAATAACAACTCCTTGTTCATGGTTAGGAAACATAACCATCTTTGATTAACGAGCTAGTCAAGTAGAGGCATACTAGTGACACTCAGAGGTTTATGTATTCACACATGTATTATGTTTCCGTTAATACAATTCTAGCATGAATAATAAACATTTATCATGATATAAGGAAATAAATAATAACATTTATTATTGCCTCTAGGGCATATTTCCTTCAGCCTCCCACTTGCACTAGAGTCAATAATCTAGATTACACAAGAATGATTCTAACACCCATGGAGTCTTGGTGCTGATCATGTTTTGCTCGTGGAAGAGGCTTAGTCAACGGTCTGCAACATTCAGATCCGTATGTATCTTGCATATCTCTATGTCTCCCACCGACCAAATCCCGGATGGAGTTGAAGCGCCTTTTGATGTGCTTGGTTCTCTTGTGAAATCTGGATTCCTTTGCCAAGGCAATTGCACCAAGATTGTCACAAAAGATTTTCATTGGACCCGATACACTAGGTACAACACCTAGATCGGTTATGAACTCCTTCATCCGCATTCTTCATTAGCTGCTTCCAAGCAGCTATGTACTCAGCTTCACATGTAGATCCCGAACGACGCTTTGTTTGGAACTGCACCAACCGACAGCTCCACCGCTTAATGTAAATACGATCCGGTTTGCATTTAGAATCGTCTCGATCAGTGTCAAAGCTTGCATCGACGTAACTGCCATTTATTTGAGCTCTTTGTCACCGCCATAAATGAGAAACATATCCTTAGTTCTTCTCAAGTACTTAAGGATGTTCTTGACCGCTGTCCAAAGGATCCACTCGGATTACTTTGGTACCGCTCGCTAAACTTACAAGAAGGCACACATCAGGTCCGTACACAAGATTGCATACATGATAGAGCCTATGGTGAAGCATAGGAACATCTTTCATTTTCTCTATCTTCATGTGGTCGGGCATTGAGTCTTACTCAACTTCACACCTTGTAATACCGCAAGAACCCTTTCTTTGCCTCGATCCATTTTGAACTTTTTCAAAACTTTATCAAGGTATGTGCTTTGTGAAAGTCCTATTAAGCCGCCTTGATCTATCTCTATAGATCTTAATGCCCAATATGTAAGCAGCTTCACCGAGGTCTTTCATCGAAAAACTCTTATTCAAGTATCCCTTTATGCTATCCAGAATTCTATATCATTTCCATCAATAATATGTCATCCACATATAATATCGTAAATGCTACAGAGCTCCCACTCACTTTCTTGTAAATACAAAGCTTCTCCAAAAGTCTCAGATAAAACCAAATGCTTTGATCACACTATCAAAACGCTTATTCCAACTCCGAGAGGCTTGCACCAGTCCATAAATGGATCGCTGGAGCTTGCACACTTTGTTAGCTCCCTTTGATCGACAAAACCTTCTCGTTGCATCATATACAACTCTTCTTCCGTAAATCCATTCAGAATGCAGTTTTAACATCCATTTGCCAAATTTCATAATCATAAATGCGCAATTGCTAACATGATTCGGACGGACTTAAGCATCGCCACGGGTGAGAAGGTCTCATCGTAGTCAATCCCTTGAACTTGTCGAAAACCTTTGCAACAAGTCGAGCTTTATAGACAAGAATATTACCATCAGCGCCGCCTTCTTCTTGAAGATCCATTTATTCTCAATTGCTTGCCGATCATCGGGCAAGTCAACCAAAGTCCACACTTTGTTCTCATACATGGATCCCATCTCGATTTCATGGCCTCAAGCCATTTTGTGGAATCTGGCTCACCATCGCTTCTTCATAGTTCGAGGTTCATCATGTTCCAAAGAATATGACTTCCAAAATAGGATTACCGCATCACTCGTGCGGATCTTGCTCGTTGATCTACTAAGTTCAGAGAAACTTGATCTCAAGTTTCATGATCATCATCATTAGCTTCCTCCCTATTTGGTGTAGGTGTCACGTAAACTGTTTTCTCGTGATGTACTACTTCTCAATAAGGGAGTAGATACAGTTATCTCATCAAGTTCTACTTTCCTCCCACTCACTTCTTTCGTGAGAAACTCTTTCTCCAAAAAGTTTCCAATTTAGCAACAAAAATCTTGCCTTCGGATCTGTGATAGAAGGTGTACCCAACTGTCTCCTTTGGGTATCCTATGAAGACACATTCGATTTGGGTTCGAGCTTATCAGGTTGAAGCTTTTTCACATAAGCATCGCAGCCCCAAACTTTCAAAACGACAACTTTGGTTTCTTGCCAAACCACGCTCATAAGGCGCCGCCTCAACGGATTTAGATGGTGCCCTATTTAAAGTGAATGTAGCCGCCTCTAAAGCATAACCCCAAAACGATAGCGGTAAATCAAGAAGAGACATCATAGATCGCACCATATCTAATAAAGTACGACACGACGCTCGACACACCATTACGCTGTGGTGTTCTGTGTATGAAGTTGCGTAAACTATTCCGCATTGTTTCAAATGTAGGCCAAACTCAGAACTCAAATATTCTCCTCCACGATCAGATCGAGAAACTTTATTTTCTTGTTACGATGATTTTCCACTTCACTCTGAAATTCTTTGAACTTTTCAAATGTTTCGCATTTGTGTTTCATTAAGTAGATATACCCATATCTGCTCAAATCATCTCGTGAAGGTGAGAAAATAACGATATCCGCCATTTAGCCTCAACATTCATTGACCACATACATCAAGATGTATGATTTCCAATAAATCTGTTTCTCTCCATAGTTCCGAGAACGGTGTTTTAGTCATCTTGCCCATAAGGCACGGTTCGAAGTGCCAAGTGATTCATAATCAAGTGACTCCAAAAGTCCATCAAGATGGAGTTTCTTCATGCGCTTTACATCGATATGACCTAAACGGCAAGTACACAAATAAGTTGCACCATCATTATCAACTCTGATCTTTTGGTTTCAACATTATGAATATGTGTATCACTACTATCAAGATTAAGTAAAACAAACCATTCTTCAATGGTGCATGACCATAAAAGATATTATTCATATAAATAGAACAACCATTATTCTCTCGATTTAATGAATAACCGCCTCGCATCAAACAAGATCCAGATATAATGTTCATGCTCAACGATGGTACTAAATAACAATTATTTAGGTCTAATACTAATCCCAAGGTAGATGTAGAGGTAGCGTGTCGATCGCGATCACATCGACTTTGGAACCATTTCCCACGCCAAGATCGTCACCTCGCCCTTAGCCAATCTTCGCTAATCCAGAGCCCCTGCTTCGAAGTTGCAAATATTAGCAATGTAACCAGATTAAATACCCTGTGCTATCATGAGTATTAGTAAGGTACACATCAATAACATGTATATCACATATACCTTTGTTAACCTTGCCATCCTTCTTATCCGCCAAATACTTGGGGCAGTTCCGCTCAAAGGACCAGCCTGCTTGCAATAGAAGCACTCGCCAGTGCTTAGGACCAGACTTGGTTTCTTCTCTTGATCAGCAACTTGCTTGCCGCTTCTTTTGAAGTTTCCTTTTCTTTCCTTTGCCCTTTTCTTGAAACTAGTGGTTTTGTTAACCATCAACACTTGATGCTCCTTTTTGATTTCTACCTCCGCTGCTTTCAAAGATCGCCAAGAGCTCGGCATTGTTTTGGTCATCCTTGCATATTATAGTTCATCACGAAGCTCTTGTAGCTTGGTGGCGTGATTGGAGAATTTGTCAATGACGCAATCATCCGGAAGATTAACTCCCAGCTTGAATCAAGTGATTGTTATATCCGCACATTCCGAGTATATGCTCACCGATGTAACTGCTTCTCCTCCATCTTACAGCTATAGAACTTATTGGAGACTTCATATCTCTCAATCCGCATTCGCTGAATATTAACTTCAACTCCCGAACATCTCATATGCTCCATGGTGTTCAAAACGACGCTGAAGTCCCGGTTCTAAGCCGTAGCATGGCACATCGAACTATAGAGTAGTCATCGCTTTGCTTTGCCAGACGCTCACAACTTCGCGCAGCCTTGCATTCAGGCCCGGCACCTAACGGTGCTTCCAGACGTAATTCTTCCGTGCAGCAATAAGGATAATCTCGTTACGGACCCAGTCCGTAATTGCTGCCATCATCTTTCAACTTTGCTTTCAAGGAACGATTAAAATTCAACGAACAACAAAGACGAGCCATCTATCTACACATCATAGACAAGCAAGATACTATCAGTACTAAGTTCATGATAAATTTAAGTTCAATTAATCATATTACTTAAGAACTCCCACTTAGAAAAATATCCTCCAATTCTCTAAGTGATTGCGTGATCCATATCAACTACACCATGACCGATCATCACGGTGATGGAGTAGTTTCAATGGTGAACATCAATATGTTGATCATATCTACTATATGATTCACGCCGACCTTTCGGTCTCCGTGTTCCGAGGTCATATCTTATATGCATAGCTCGTCAAGTATAACCTGAGTATTCGCGGTGCAACTGTTTTGCACCCGCTGTATTTGAACGAGAGCCTATCACACCCGATCATCACGCGGTGTCTCAAAGACGAAGAACTTTCGCAACGGTGCATACTGTGGAGAACACTTCTTGATAATTTAGTAAGGATCATCTTATAATGCTACCGCCAATCAAAGCAAAATAAGATGCATAAAGGATTAACATCACATGCAATCAATATAAGTGATATGATATGGCCATCATCATCTTGTGCTTGTGATTCCATCTCCAAGCACCGCCATGATCACCATCGCCACCGGCGCGACACCTTGATCTCCATCGTAGCATCGTTGTCGCCTCGCCAACTATTGCTTCTACGACTATCGCTACGCTTAGTGATAAAGTAAAGCAATTACATGGCGCTTGCATTTCATACAATAAAGCGACAACCATATGGTTCTCGCCATTGTCGATAACTCGTTACAAAACATGATCATCTCATACAATAAAATATAGCATCACGCCTTGACCATATCACATCACAACATGCCCTGCAAAACAAGTTAGACGCCCTCTACTTTGTTGTTGCAAGTTTTACGTGGCTGCTACGGGCTGAGCAAGAACCGTTTACCACGCATCAAAACCACAACGATATTTCACAAATAGACTCCGCTTTAACCTTCTCAAGGACCGGGCGAGCCACACTCGTTCAACTAAAGTGAGAGAGACAGACACCCGCCACCACCTTTAAGCAACGAGTGCTCACAGCGGTGAAACCAGTCTCGCAGAAGCGCACGCTGTAATGTCGGTCCGGCCGCTTCATCTCACAATACCGCTGAACCAAAGTATGACATGCTGGTAGGTAGTATGACTTGTATCGCCCACAACTCACTTGTGTTCTACTCGCATATGACATCAACGATAAAACCAGGCTCGATGCCACCGCTGGGGAACGAGTAATTTCAAAAATTTTCCTACGATCACGCAAGACCATGGTGATGCATAGCAACGAGATGAGAGTGTTGTCTACGCACTCAGAGACCAGCAACGGAAGCGCTGACGCAACGAGAGGAAGTAGTCGCATTCTTCCCGATCCAACCGATCCAAGTACCGAACGACGGCACCTCCGAAGTTCTGCACACGCTCAGCTCGATGACGCCCTCGAACTCCGATCCAGCCGAGTGTTGAGGGAGAGTTTCACAAGACGACGGCGCAGGACGATGATGATGTTCCACCGCGCAGGGTTTCACTTAAGCTCCGCAACGGTATATTCGAGGTGTAGTTTGGTGGAAGGGGCACCGACACGGCTAAGGAACGATCTCAATGATCAACTTGTGTGTCATGGGGTGCCCTCGCCTCAGATATAAAGGAGGGAAGGGAGGGCTGGTCTGCCACCTATGGCTGCGCTCGGGAGTCCTACTCCCACCGGAGTAGGATTCTCCCCCAATCCTAGTCCAACTAGGGTTTGACCAAGGAGAGGGAGAGAGGGCGCCACCCCTCTCCTAATCCTAATAGGACTAGGAAGGGGAAGGCTGCGCCAGCATATGGCCCCTTTTCTCTTCCCACTAAGGCCCATCAAGGCCCATTGACTTCGGAGGTTCCGTAACTCCCTGCATCTAAGAAATTCCCAATTTCACCCGGAGTGATTCCGAGTCCAAACATAGGCTTCCAATATATCAATCTTTATGTCTCGACCATTTCGAGACTCCTCGTCATGTCCGTGATCTCATCCGGACTCAACAACCTTCGTACATCAATATCATATAAACTCATAATAACCGCCATCAAACGTTGTTGCAAGGGATTCTACGGTTCGAGAACTATGTAGACATGACCGAGACACCTCTTCGTCAATAACCAATAGCGGACCTGGATGCCCATATTGGTTCCTACATATTCTACGTAAGATCTTTATCGGTCGATCAAGATAACAACATACGTTGTTCCCTTTGTCATCGGTATAGTTATTTGCCCGAGATTCGATCGCTTGTATCCAATACCTAGTTCAATCTCGCATCGCAAGTCTCTTTTCTCGCTCCGTAATACATCATCTCACAACTAACACATTTAGTTGCAATGCTTGCAAGGCTTATGTGATGTGCATTACCGAGAGGGCCCAGAGATACCTCTCCGACAATCGGAGTGACAAATCCTAATCTCAAATATGCCAACCCAACATGTACCTTCGAGACACCTGTAATGTACCTTTATAATCACCCAGTTACGCCAGACGCTTGGTAGCACCCAAAGTGTTCCTCGGCAAACGGGAGTTGCATAATCTCATAGTCATAGGAACATGTATAAGTCATGAAGAAAAGCACTAGCAACAAACTATACGATCAGGTGCTATGCTAATGGAATGGGTCATGTCAATCAGATCATTCAACCAATGATGTGATCCCATTAATCAAATAACAACTCCTTGTTCATGGTTAGGAAACATAACCATCTTTGATTAACGAGCTAGTCAAGTAGAGGCATACTAGTGACACTCAGAGGTTTATGTATTCACACATGTATTATGTTTCCGTTAATACAATTCTAGCATGAATAATAAACATTTATCATGATATAAGGAAATAAATAATAACATTTATTATTGCCTCTAGGGCATATTTCCTTGCTGCATGGGTATCAAGACTAGCAAAGCTTAATGGGAAAGGAAGGGATAAAGTGGTGAGGTTGCAGAGCTGCTACATATATGGTGGCTAACCAACGCAAATAAGAGCGAGAAGAGAGCAAGGAACGGTCGTCAACTAGTAATGATCAAGAAGTGATCCTGAACTCCTACTTACGCCATACATAACCCGTAAACCGTGTTCTCTCTCGATCAACCCCAAAAGAGACACTCACGGTTACATACACGGTTGGTGTATTTTAATTGAGATCAACTTCGGGTTTACTACAACCGGACATTAACAAATTCCCATCTGCCACATAACCGCTGGCACGGCTCGAAAGTTTATACCGCAGGGTGTCCCAACTTAGCCCATGATAAGCTCTCGCGATCAACGAAGGATATTCCTTCTCCTCGAAGACCCGATCAGCCCTCGAATCCTGCTACAAGACATTTCGACAAGAATAAAACAAGACCAGCAAGACCGCCTGCGCGCCGACAATCCCGATAGGAGCTGCACATATCTCGCTCTCGTGGCAACACCGATGAGACAAAGCTACAGTAAAACCAATCCTCAAGTTGCCCCAAGGTGGCCCCCAGAGGGCGTTTCGGTTCGAACCAGCACTTAGAGAAGCACCGCCCGGGGCTAATAAAGATGACCCTCGAGAGAGCGATCCCAAGGGAAAAGTAGGTGGTGGTGAGGCAAATGGTAAACCAATGTTGGGCCTTGCGGAAAAGTCTTATTCAAAGCGAACCGTCAAGGGGGTCCCATAAATCACCCGACCACGTTAGGGACGCAAAATCCGGGAACATAATACCGATATGACGGAAACTAGGGCGGCAAGAGGAACAAAACACTGCATAAGGCCGAGCCTTCCACCCTTTACCAAGTATATAGATGCATTAATTAAATAAGATATATTGTGATATCCCAACAAGTAAACATGTTCCAACAAGGAACAACATCTCCATGTTCCAACAAGGAACAAACTTCATCTTCACCGCAACTAACAACGCTATAAGAGGGCTGAGCAAAGCGGTAACATAGCCAAACAACGGTTTGCTAGGAAGGGTGACAAAGGTTAGAGGTCGACATGGCAATTTGGGATGGCTTGATGATGGTGTAATAGGTAGCGAACATAGCAATAGAACGAAGCAACTAGCATAGCAATGATAGTAGTGAGATCCAGGGTAGCGGTCATCTTGCCTGAAACCCGCAAGGAAGAAGAACGAGTCCATGAAGAAGACGAACGGATGAAGCCGAACCAAGCGAGACGAACTAATCCTCACGATCGCAATGAAACGGAACTAACAAGAAGAAGCACACAACATGGTAAACACACCACACATGAACATGATAAGATGCACAACAAACATGATGCATGACAAATCTAGATGAAGCTACTCATGGCAAAAGATGATGCAAACAAGAGCAACACATCAAAGCAAGTTTAAATGAGGCCGAACAACATGTAACAATTCGTGAAGTCCTCATATGCAATTTTCGAAATTGGTCCAGATCTGAATAAACATTATGTTCAAGTTGTCAAACAGCAAGTTAAGATGCACCATGATGATCTACAAGAAATTCTAGTCAAGTTACATATAAAGTTCATAAGATTCGGAGCTACGGCCTAAAAGATATGAGCAAAACAAGATAAACATGGCATTGATGCAAAATGCATACAAACATCGAGCAAACACCTCAAAACAAGGATGCAACATGATAATATGAAACTACATGCAAAATCAAGCAAGTTTCATATAGAGCACACTCAAAACGGAGCAACGGTTCAACACATACACCCAATACAAGTCATAGCAACAATCTGTCCAAAACAGCAACTAGGCATATTGCAAGCATCAAAACAACAAGCTACAGCAACTTAACATGAAAACAAAAGGCATGGGCATGATGTACAGGTAAAGCATTACAAAACATGAACACTGAGCTATCTCCACAAATCACTAGAACATGCTCAAAACACATGACAAGATTGCAAGTAATAACAGCTTGTGCATTGGCGTAAATAACATCAAAGTTGCAATGTTTATAGCTATCAAACAACATGTTACAGGAACTTATCAAGGCAAACAAAGGTATGGCATGAATCTACTCAAAGCATAGAACAAAAGTCCTTTACTGACCATAAGCCAAAAAGGATCAGAAAATATGATGGCACCCATGTAAACATGGTGTTATATTACAGATTCATACATGGCAGTGAACAACGATAAGTAGGCATGTTGATGAGCTTGAACCACTCACCACAGAGCAATACATGATAAACTAAGCATACATCCATCAAGAAGACATGGCATAGAAGCTATGCATGGCAAGAACAACATCATAGCATGCAAGGATCAACTACAACAACCTTGGCAAAATTGAATAACATGTAAACAATCTGCCAGGAAACACTTTATAGTAAAAGTAGAGCTCGATTGACTCAAGCTATGGCAGTCCATAATTGCAAACAAGGGCATGGATGGATAGAGAAAGTCATGTATAACAAAACATCCTTACTGAAGTATCTCAAAATATGCATGGATCTCTTGGTAGCATCAAGTTAACATGGCATAAAAATAACAGCAGAACAGGGCTGAAATTAGCAACATCAAGACACCTAGTTTGCATGCTTGTGCTAGTCACCACATAGATCACAAAAATACATGGCATACACCCCTGGAAAGATGGCATGGCATATTACAAAACACATGTAGGACTCAAGATCATAGGGTGCACACATCAATCATGGCAAAAATGACAAAAGTGCATGTTCTGTTAAGAAACAGAAACTAACATCACCTAGCACTCTACTAACAGCGTTTCGGGCATCAAAATGAGCTCAAATGAAAATGATGCAATGAGATGAAATGATTTACTCATCGAGGCGAACATTTTGACATATTACACGCCCGAAACGGAGCTACGGATGCAGAGTTACGATGCGATGAAAATGCAATAAAATGTGCAACAATTTCGGGGACTTGGTGGAATTTATACCTCCGGGAAAAGTCAACCCGGGACGAGGAGATCCCGGGACGGAGCGGATCCGGGACGGGGCACGTGTTTGGATCACATCCTGGTGGATCTCATCCACCCGGACCGGATCTGGCTCCGGCGAAGCTCCGGCGAGCTCCGGCGACGACGGGGACGACGGGAGGCGCGGGGCCGGCGAGGGGCGACGGACAGAGGAGGCGCAGACGGGATGCGAGGGCGGCGGGTCCCGCGAGGGAGACGGGCGCCGCGGGCGGATGCGCAGCCCTGCTCCGGGCGAAGCTCTCAAGGCGGCGGCGCTGCCATGGAGGTCCCAGGCATGGGAGGTCGCAGGGCGGAGGCGCCGGGCCGGCGGGTCGGCGAACAAGGCGGCGGCGCGACGCGGCGGGAGCGGGCGGCGCCAAGGCGGCAGCGGCCGGGCGGTGGCGCGCTGCTCGGCGGGGAGGAGCCCGGGCGGGCCGGACGCAAGGCGGCGGCGGCGCGGATCGCGCTGGCCTGCTTTGGCCTCAAGGGCCGCGGTGGGAGGAGAGAGAGAGGAGGAGGCCGTGACGTGGCGGCGGGGATTGGTGGCTGGCGGAGGCTGAGGTGGCAGGCCGCGATTGGCCGAGTTGAGGTGGCCAAGGACATGTCCGCCGCGGGCGGACGGGAACGGGCAAGCGAGGATGAAGATGGCTAGGTTAGGTGGATTCATCCGCGAATTTTCGGGGATCTAGTTTTATAGGTAGAGGGAGCTAGGAGAGTCCAAATGAGGTGCGGTTTTGCCACGCGATCGTGATCGAACGATCGAGAGCATGGAGGGAGTTTGCTGGGTTTTGGGCCACTTTGAAGGGGTGTTGGGCTGCACACAAAAGAGGCTTTTATGTTACCCTTGCTAACTGTTGAGTACCAAACGACCTCCAAATGATCCGAACTTGACAAAGCGGTTCATCGGTGCTATACCAAGGCCGCTTGACAAACCTCGTCCATTCCGAGGCCGCTTAACACCCGCACATGAAAAGAGGTAAAAGGGGCGCCGGAGACATAGGAGTGCCGGATTGCAAAACGGACAACGGGAAAATGCTCGATGCATGAGACGAACATGTATGCAAAATGAAATGCACATGATGACATGATATGAAATGCAGATGATGACATGGCAAAGTGCAACACGCAAGCACATGACATGGCAAAGACGACGAATAACTGACGGACACCTGGTGCATCGAATCCGGGGCGTTACAACACTCCTCCACTAACAAGAGATCTCGTCCTGAGATCTTAGGACCGAGACGGAAGAGAAAGAGGAAGAGGTGAAACAAGAACTCAAGAGAAGAAGAAGGAATCGAGATCACTCGAGAGGAAGAGAGGAATGACGAGAATGACGAGAATCAAAAGCTCATGGAAACATGATAGACTCAGAAACAACTCGTTCTAACAGGAATGGTTAGAATGGAAAAAGAAACGGATAAGACTGAAACGATTTAGGCAGCACTCTGGCTGAACAAGGAAAGAATAGAACACGAACTTCAGAAGATGGAATGACACTTGACGAGATAAACAACGCAATGCCTCCGGAAGAATTGAAAGAATTTGAATGAAAAGAACTTAGAAGGAAGGATTGAGTGGATTTGAATATCTGAGAAGAACAAAGCAATGCAAAACTCCAATTCTAAAGAATACGGAGAATGAATTACACTTCCAGATGCGAGAAGAAAAGATACTGAACTCCACCAACAAGAATCTTGATGAACACTTGAAGAATGAATTAAATCATGAAGAACCACCGTGAAGAACTCCGTGACAAAAGGATGATGAGATAGAAATAAAGGATGAAAAGAGATAAGATAAAAGCTCATGATGAATTAGATGGAGATTCCACGAAATGGTCGAGTAAATTTGAACTCCGAAAAGAAAAGATGAAAAGACTTGAAGTAGAATTTATTCCTCAAGAACAAACTCAAGGAAGGGATTAAACACTTGGATGAAATAAGAATAAGATTTATTGTATGCTTATCCTTCATCAAATTAAATTGATGACAAATAATGGATTTTGCAAACTAATTCTTCTTGAAAAGAATTGAGAAGTGACATATCGCAAAACTTGAGAAGGTCTTCATGAACCACCGTAGGATTGAAAGAACTAATGGATTGATATGCTAATGAAGGAAAAGAATCTTGAACGAACCACCGTAAGAATTCGGAAATGACTGATGAAAGAGAAAGAAACACCGGAAGAATTAGAAACCACGTAAGATACTTGAGGGAAAATTAGAGACAAGAGAACGAAGAGATCGCGAACTGAATGACGAATGCTTGAACGGCAATCGGAAGAATATTGAGATGAACGAAAGGGCACCGATATAGAATAATTGGAGAACGAATCTGAAAACTTAGAACAAAGAAATCTTTCGAAAAGATGGCCTCCGGATGATTGAGAGGGAAAACAACACCTGAAATACCCCGGATGGATGAAAAGAATTTGCATGACTAGAAATAATTAGATAGGGTAACATCGAGCTAGCACCATGAACCTCCGGGAGAACGGACAAGATTTAAGAGGAACTCTTCTTCGATCTTCAAATGACAACGAGAAACACCGAAAAATTAATGATATACTCCGGAGAATGAAAAGCTAAGAGGTTGAGCCAACAATGAAAATGATTTGAAATCGATCTTGGAAAAGGCATGTGACTGATGAAATCCATTCTACGCCACACTCAAAAGAATTGAGAATAACTCCGGGAAATTAGAAGAGTCGTAAGATCCTCGAAAAGACCTGTGGGTTAGGCCCATCAAGAGATAACACCGCTGGAAAGGGATGTCGAATTGATAGATGATGCACCGAACATTAAATATTTGAATGAAGTGACAACCTCAATTAATTGGAACACGATTTAATCTCCTAATATGTCTTCGTAACTCCGAATGATAAACCGCGAGAGGCGAACGAGCAAGGGAAAACACTTGAGCCGAGGAAGAGAATATGATCAACACCAAAAACTTGAATTGAGTCCAACGAAAAAAAAATGAAGAATGTCGAACAAAAGAGAAATTCACCGTAGAAATAATTGAGGGAAGATCAAGAGACTCCACACTAAAGGAATTGATGCTCAAAAAGACTCAAACTCCGGGAAGAAGAGGGTGGAGGGCGGAAAACAAAGACAATTTGAAGGGGAACCGATTTAATAACTTGAAGAGAAAACACCGTTGTAATTATTGAGGAAAGAAAGCAAAACTTCACACGAGTAGGAAGGATACTGATCACGGACCCGTTCCGAGAAGAAAAGGGGTGGGTGGGGAAAACAAAGACAACTTCGACAAGGAAAACAACGACGCCGGAGGAAGAACTGAGGATTGAACTCAAGATGAAGAGGCTTGAGTCAACTTGACGAGAAATGCACCGATGAAAAGAGCCGAGGAACAACTACGGAAAACCAACTGCGGAACCTAAAGAGAAAATTTGAAGGGAAGAGGAGTAATTCAAAACACCTACGCCAAGATTTCTCACCAGAGCGATTTAAGGGCAGAGGAGTAAAAAGAATTCTACTCCGATATAACTAGACTCCAAAAAGTTTTATTCTAGACTCAACTTCGCCAAACTACACGATCAATCAAGGGGGCCTTAGGGTCGGTCGAGGCTCGATACCAACTTGTCACGCCTAATATGCGACCCTATCCAAAAGGAACTCAAGGTCTCACCAAGGATAGACCCGATATTGAGACGCTTTTGCAAGGTGGATATCATTACATCAACATTACATAATAGATGGGGATACATCCAATACATACAATGACACAAGAATACATCAACATCATATATAAGATCAACATCCCACTACGGATGAAATATAAACAGAAACTCAAACGACATCCACCTCGCTAGCCCAGCTGCCGACCGAACCTATCCCCGATCAAGAAGAAGCGAAGAAGAACTCAACACAAGCAAACATCGCCTCACGCCATGATCATCGCACAACCTGTACCGCAACTAGTGGTGTAGTAACTGTGAGCCACGAGGACTCAGAATCCCATTACCATGGGTATCAAGACTAGCAAAGCTTAATGGGAAAGGAAGGGATAAAGTGGTGAGGTTGCAGCAGCGCTACATATATGGTGGCTAACCAACGCAAATAAGAGCGAGAAGAGAGCAAAGGAACGGTCGCCAACTAGTAATGATCAAGAAGTGATCCTGAACTCCTACTTACGCCGACATAACCTAAAACCGTGTTCTCCTCTCGATCAACCCCAAAAGAGACACTCACTACACGCACACGGTTGGTGTATTTTAATTGAGATCAACTTCGGTTTACTACAACCGACATTAACAAATTCCCATCTGCCACATAACCGCTGCACGGCTCTCAAAAGTTTATACCTCGCAGGGTGTCCCAACTTAGCCCATGATAAGCTCTCGCGATCAACGAAGGATATTCCTTCTCCCGGAAGACCCGATCAGCCTCGAATCCCGCCACAAGACATTTCGACAGAATAAAACAAGACCAGCAAGACCGCCTGATGCCGACAATCCCGATAGGAGCTGCACATATCTCGCTCGTGGCAACACCGGATGAGATAGGCTACGAGTAAAACCAATCCTCGTTGCCCCAAGGTGGCCCCTCAGGATGGTTTCGGTTCGAACCAAGACTTAGAGAAGCACCGCCCGGGGCTAATAAAGATGACCCGAGAGAGCGACTCCCAAGGGAAAAGTAGGTGGTGGTGAGGCAAATGGTAAAACCAATGTTGGGCCTTGCGGACGAGTCTTATTCAAAGCGAATCGTCAAGGGGTCCCATAAATCACCCGACCGTTAGGGACGCAAAACCGGGAACATAATAGCGATATGACGGAAACTAGGGCGGCAAGAGTGGAACAAAACACTGTGCATAAGGCCGAGCCTTCCACCCTTTACCAAGTATATAGATGCATTAATTAAATAAGATATATTGTGATATCCCAACAAGTAAACATGTTCCAACAAGGAACAACATCTCCATGTTCCAACAAGGAACAAACTTCATCTTCACCTCCAACTAACAACGCTATAAGAGGGGCTGAGCAAAGCGGTAACATAGCCAAACAACGGTTTGCGAGGAAGGGTGACAAAGGTTAGAGGCTGACATGACAATTTGGGATGGCTTGATGAACAGGTAATAGGTAGCGCAACATAGCAATAGAACGAAGCAACTAGCATAGCAATGATAGTAGTGAGATCCAGGGTAGCGGTCATCTTGCCTGAAATCCCGCAAGGAAGAAGAACGAGTCCATGAAGAAGACGAACGGATGAAGCCGAACCAAGCGTAGACGAACGAATCCTCACGATCGCAATGAAACGGGAACTAACAAGAAGAAGCACACAACATGGTAAACACACCACACATGAACATGACAAGATGCACAACAAACATGATGCATGACAAATCTAGATGAAGCTACTCATGGCAAAAGATGATGCAAACAAGAGCAACACATCAAAGCAAGTTTAAATGGGGCCGGGAACAACATGTAACAATTCCGGTAAGTCCTCATATGCAAATTTCGAAATTGGTCCAGATCTGAATAAACATTATGTTCAAGTTGTCAAACAGCAAGTTAAGATGCACCACGATGATCTACAGGAAATTCTAGTCAAGTTACATATAAAGTTCATTAGATTCGGAGCTACGGCCTAAAAGATATGAGCAAAACAAGATAAACATGGCATTGATGCAAAATGCATACAAACATCAAGCAAACACCTCAAAACAAGGATGCAACATGATAATATTAAACTACATGCAAAATCAAGCAAGTTTCATATAGAGCACACTCAAAACGGAGCAACGGTTCAACACATACACCCTATACAAGTCATAGCAACAATCTGTCCAAAACAGCAACTAGGCATATTGCAAGCATCAAAACAACAAGCTACAGCAACTTAACATGAAAACAAAAGGCATGGGCATGATGTACAGGTAAAGCATTACAAAACATGAACACTGAGCTATCTCCAGAAATCACTAGAACATGCTCAAAAACACATGGCAAGATTGCAAGTAATAACAGCCAGCATTGGCGTAAATAACATCAAAGTTGCAATGTTTAGAGCTATCAAACAACATGTTACAGGTAATTATCAAGGCAAACAAAGGCATGGCATGAATCTACTCAAAGCATAGAACAAAAGTCCTTACTGACCATAAGCCAAAAAGGATCAGAAAATATGATGGCACCCATGTAAACATGGCAAGTTATATTACAGATTCATACATGGCAGAACAACGACAGTAGGCATGTTGGTGAGCTTGAACCACTCACCACAGAGCAATACATGATAAACTAAGCATACATCCATCAAGAAGACATGGCATAGAAGCTATGCATGGCAATAACAACATCATAGCATGCAAGGATCAACTACAACAACCTTGGCAAAATTGAATAACATGTAAACAATCTGCCAGAAACACTTTATAGTAAAAGTAGAGCTCGATTGACTCAAGCTATGGCAGTCCATAATTGCAAACAAGGGCATGGATGGATAGAGCAAGTCATGTATAACAAAACATCCTTACTGAAGTATCTCAAAATATGCATGGATCTCTTGGTAGCATCAAGTTAACATGGCATAAAAATAACAGCAGTAACAGGGCTGAAATTAGCAACATCAAGACACCTAGTTTGCATGCTTGTGCTAGTCACCACATAGATCACAAAAATACATGGCATACACCCTGAAAGATGGCATGGCATATTACAAAACACATGTAGGACTCAAGATCATAGGGTGCACACATCAATCATGGCAAAATGACAAAAGTGCATGTTATGTTAAGAAATGTAAACTAACATCACCTAGCACTCTACTAACAGCATTTCGGCATCAACATGAGCTCAAATGAAAATTATGCAATGAGATGAAATAATGTACTCATCGAGGCTAACATTTTGACATATTACACTCACGTAAACGGAGCTACGGATGCAGAGTTACGATGTGATGAAAATGCAAAATGTGCAACAATTTCGGGACTTGTGGAATTTATACCTCCGGAAAAGTCAACCCGGACGAGGAGATCCCGGACGGAGCGGATCCGGACGGGCACGCTGTTGATCACGCCCCGGTGGATCTCATCCACCCGGACCGATCCGCCCGCAAGTTCGCGAAGCCCGGCGACGACGGGACGACGGAGGCGCCGCGGGCGAGGGGCGACCGGGACGAGGGAGGCGCGCGACGGGATGCGAGGGCGGCGGGTCCCGCGAGGGAGACGGGCGCTGGCGGGCGGATGCGGCAGGCAGGCTCGTTCGCGAAGCCTGGGCGCGGCGCTGCTATGGAGGTCCCGCAAGCGGGAGGTGTCACATGGAAAGGCGCGGGGCGGGTCGGGCGAACCGGCGGCGGCGCAGGCGGCGGGAGCGGGCGGCGCCTTGGGCAAAGCGGCCGGGCGGGGATGCGCGCTGGCGCGGGCGGCGGGCTGGGAGGAGCCCGGGCGCGGACGGACGGGCGGGCGGCGGCGGCGGATCGCGGGATCGCGGGCTCTGCTGGGCCCCAAGGCCACAAGGGAGGAGAGAGAGAGGAGGCGCGGTGACGTGGGCGGCGGGGATTAAAAGGGCCATGAGGCTGAGGTGGCAGGCCGCGATTGGCCGGAGGAGGTGGTCGGATATGTCCGGCGCGGGCGGATGTGTCCGGCGGCGCGAGGATGAAGATGGCTAGGTTAGGTGGATTCATCCGAATTTTCTGGGGATCTAGTTTTATAGGTAGAGGGAGCTAGGAGAGTCCAAATGAGGTGCGGTTTTGCCACGCGATCGTGATCGAACGCATCGAGAGCATGGAGGGAGTTTGCTGGGTTTTGGGCCACTTTGAAGGTGTTGGCTGCACACAAAGAGGCTTTTGGTTACCTTGCTAACTGCTGAGTACCAAACGACCTCCAAATGATCCGAAACTTGACAGCGGTTCATCGGTGCTATACCAAGGTTGCTTGACAAACCTCGTCCATTCCGAGGCCATTTAACACCCGACATGAAAAGAGGTAAAAGGGGCGCCGAGACATAGGGGTGCTTGATTGCAAACGGACAACGGGAAAATGCTCGGATGCATGAGACTAACATGTATGCAAAATGAAATGCACATGATGACATGATATGAAATGCAGATGATGACATGGCAAAGTGCAACACGCAAGCACATGACATGGCAAATACGACGAATAATCGACGGACACTGGCGATCGAATCCGGGCGCATAGCCACTCAAGCCTGAACCTAAAGTCGCAATGGGCTAGATTCATTGACAACACCCAAGAACCCAAGCTGAAGTTCGAAATTTTGGCCTCGAGTCTCAGATTGGGCGAGGTTCCGGATTTAATTCCACCCGCCCACCCAAACATAAGCGATCTATCCCAAATTCGCAAGAGCCCGCAGAAACAATACACCATTATCGGCCAGATTTCTCCGGTCATGAACAGGATAAAGGATCTGCCGCGAGGAGGATGCATTTCATTCTTCCGCAATAATTGCACGGACAACGAATCCTCAACGCCATAAGTCGCCGGAAATTACACGCCATCGACTTGGTGTCCATAGTACGAAGTACTGGTGATGGAAAGCTACCGAAAACCGAAATAAAATTTGGGACAATCCGCCCGAATACAACCTCAGTCCAAAATAAAAGGGTGCATTATCGCCAGCACCGGGTTAAACACCAAAAGCAAAAACCTCTATAGGGCATGGAACCGCGATCGAGGGATGGCTCAATGGACCTCTGAAAATTCATAGTACGTAGGGCGCCACACCAACTCATAGCCTTAGAGCATGTTGGATACTCCGGCAGTGGCCGGCGGCGAAGAGCTTCTAACCCGTAATCCACAGAGCACGAGCCCAAGGATACTAGTACGGTATTAATAGTCTTCGAGACTTACGATCAAATAATATGCGAAACGAACACCGCAGCCTTGCCAAGTCTACCAAGTAGCAATAACAAACCCATGGAATGACACGGCTATTACCTTTAATGCCGTTGATGAACCTAAATTCAACAGCCCGAGCACCACCGATTAGTCCTCACCAATAGTGGATGACTTTCGCTTACCAAGGTACTCATGGACGGTGCAGCTTGATCGAACCTCATTTACGAGGAAACTCTTTGAAAAATGGAAATAGATCGAGCCGCATTGAGCGAAGCATCACAACCTTTAGAGGAATAATCCTCACCGGGAAGCGCAACAGACAGAAAAAATCACATCGATGTGGTGTTCGCACGGATAATTCCAGGTCCGAGGAGGTCACGCTCAAGTGGCCCCTGCTCAGCAAGCGGATACCACGCCTATTAGGGCGAGAGGCATTTACAATTTTTCAAGCTATACCCCATTACGGGTACATGAAGCAAAAATGCCCGCCCAACGGAATCATCACTCTTGCTAGTCACCCGGACATAGCACTCGCCAAAAATAAGACAGCCAGACCGCCCTTGAGGCATTATCCAAGCCCTAGCTCGAGGAACTGATCACAAGGCTTCCATGGTGAACAGGACGACGTGATACTCGATAAAAGATCCAAGTCCACCTCCTTTAAACCGCGCATTTAAATAGTCAAATTCCAAGTCCATCCAACAGACCTACAAAAACGGCCTCCATCGGGCGCAATTAAACCTCGATGTAGACGCCAGACCACGAGAATTTCGCTAAAATTTGACATTTTTGCCGCACCCTTCGACATGCCAGAATCCCACGCCACCGGCCGAGCACAGCCTAAACATCCTAAATGATTCGCTAGTCAAAGTGTTTCTTCGCCCCAACCTAAGAGACAAGCCACGGGAGAGGAGCTAGCTAAACCATCGGAGGCCGGATTCATCGTAGATATAAAACATCCGGACCGGCTAGCAAACCTGGTGATGGTACCAATGAAGGAAAAATCATGGCGCCTATGCGTCGATTTCAAGGACCTCAACAAGGCTTGCCCAAAGGATCCCTTCCCCCTCCCCCGCATCGATCAAACTATTGATGCTACCGCAGACACGATTCATTGTGTTTCTCGACGCGACACTCCGCTACCATCAAATTAAGATGGCAGAGCAGCATAAGCTGCAACGGCATTCATCACCCCATACGCCCATTCTCGCTTCAACACAATGCCCTTCGGCTAAAAACGCCGCGCAACATATCAGCGCATGATTCGTATATGTCCGCAAAACCAGATCGGCAAAACAAAGGAGGCATACGAGATGACGTGGTCGCCAAAGCCAAGCATGTCGAAACTCTAGTAGACGACTTGAGGCTCACATTCGACAACCTCCAACATATGACATCAAGCTTAACCCGAAAAATGCGCTGGGCATCACCGGAAAGCTCTTGGGCTTCATTGTATCCGTAGGGGAATTGAAGCAAACCCAGCCAAGATCCGAGCTCACACAATTGATATCCCAAAGGACCTCAAACAAATACAAAATCGACCGGATGCGTATGGTTTAAGCCGCTTTATCTCCCGCTGGGAGAAAAGGCATTACCCTTTATCGCCTCCTCCCACAAGACCTAACACTTCGAGTGGATTTGATAGCCGCCACGGCCGACTCAAGAAATAAAAGCCATATTGGCAACAAACCCGTCCTGGCCGTACTAACATCGGCTAACCAATGCTATTATACATCACGCAACTCATCAAATTGTAAGCGCAGTGCTCGCCGTCGAACGAGAAACGGACGGACACAAATTGCCCTTCAAAAGCCAGTTTACTACGTGTCCACCGCCCTCACTCCATGCAAGTCGCGGTACCCGCATTATCAAAAGATAGCGACGCGGGTATTTATGGCATCTCGAAGCCGCGACACTACTTTCAAGAGTGTTCGATAACAGAGCCTCTCAAGTACCTCTTAACGATATTATAAACAACCGCGACGCGACGGGCTGGATTGCCAATGGGCCATTGAGCTCCTCCCGCTCGACATAACTCGTAAGCCACGACGAGCTATTAAGTCGCAAGTTTTGCCGATTTCGTCATCGAATGGATCGTCAACTCCCTAAAGAGTACGGCACATATTCCAACCGGATCATGCACTTCGACGGCTCCAAAATGTTGGTCTGGTCTAGGGGCTGGCGCTGCTCGACGTCCCTCAACAGAGATACAGCTTCAATACGCATCAGATAATGTATACGGACTCCAACAACGCAGCCAAATACAAGGCCCTTCTACATGGTCTCCGATGGCGCCCATGGGCATTCAACGCCTAGAGGTGCGCTGGGATTCAACCTCGCGATATCCCAAATAAATGGAGACTTTGATGCCAAGGATCCGAAAATGGCAGCTTATCGCAACGCCGCCCTAAAAATGTCGCCCAGTTCGAGGGGCTCAATTTCACCATATAGCTCGAAAACAATCACGCAGCGACGCCTTGGCACGATTGGCGCAGCGCGATGCCGCCCCCCCAACATCTTCTTGGAGAGGCTGTTCAAGCCATCCGTATTATGGGAAGGGGAACTGGAAATAACAGCCGACCCAACCGCACCGCCCGACTAATCAACATTCTCGACACAACGGAGGCTCGCCAATGAAGTAACATCTTCAGCCCATGTAATAATGGCAGTCATTGCCCCGCGGACAGACCATTCCTAGCCTACCTAACCAGGCAGGAACTTCCCGAGGACCAAAACGAGGCATCGCTGCATAGTGCGCGGCATCTAAAGCCTATAAAGTCCATGAGGGAGAGCTTTATAAGAAAAGCACCACCGAGTCCTTCAAAGGTGTATCTCCAAGAGGAAGGGCGAATCTTCTGGCTGAAATTCATGCCGACTCAAGGGCACCATGTCCGCAGCCCGGCCCTTGTAAGAAAGGCCTTCCAGATAAGATTTTATTGGCCGACGCCCGCACAGATGCTCAGACTTAGTCCAACGATGCGTCGGTTGCCGCCTCTTTGCTAACCAGCCATATGCCACCCACCGCCTCCAAACTATAATCATCACCGGCTCTTCACGTCCGGGGCTTGACATGGTTGGACCCCTTAAAGGAGGAAACCACAAGCAAAATACCTATCGTCATGGTGGATAAATTCACCAAATGGATAGAGGCCAAGCTCGTTAAGACGGCCAATCTGACCGTGATAGACTTCATATCGTGGGTCGTGACATCGCTACGTAAGGCCGCCCCACAACATCATCACCGATAATGGCACGAACTTTACGGCCGACGAGGTCAAACTCGTGCAAAAACATGGGCATCAAGCTCGACTATGCTTCAGCCTATCACCCACAAACTAACGGTCAAGTCGAGCGAGCAAATGGTCTAATCATGAGCGGCATCAAACCCAGATTAGTGCGGTCCTCAAGGAATCTAACACGACTGGGTAGAGGAGCTCGACCAGACTGGGGCTGCGGACCACGCCGAATCGCACCACCGGATACACACCATTCTTATGGTATACGGCATGTAGGTGGTTCTCGCCTCACATAATTCATGACTCACCTCAAGGCACATGTACGAAGAAAGAGAAGCCGAACTCGATCAAGGTGACAGTTTGGACGCCTTGGAGGAGGAGCGTGACGTGGCAAAAGCCCGCTCCACATTCTATCAACAAAGAGCTCAAGATACCAAAGGTAGAAGCACGGGCCAAAACTTACAATGTTGTCGAAGTTAGTTCTCATGTCACGGACAAGAAAAAATAACAAACTCAAGCCCAAATGGGAAGGTCCCTTTATTATCGACCAAGTCCCGATCGGTGGAGCGCACTATCCGCGAGATGCATCGGATAACCGACTCGAGCCGAACCCATGGAACGCAGCCCGCCTCGAAGATTCTACGCCTAGCGCCGACTCGTGTTCGCCTCCTTCCTCTCGCTTATTTTTTACACATTAGCTGTCTTATATTTCTCCTTCTCCTCCCTTTCTTACAGCCTTTAAGGGCTCTGCCGCACCTTGTTCAGACACAACCGACACGCTTATCTCGCCATTATATTCGGGGCTTTTTAATGTAAGCTTATTTATAATGGGCTTCATGCCCAACACATGTGTCACACTTCGCATGTACCTTTTATTCACCATTATATGCATCGATATGACTTAAGTTTTGGCTAAGTTGGGTTGCTCGGCTCGTGGCTTACCCCTCACGTTCCCGATTGTTCGCTAGGCGGTAAAGGAGCACTTTCGCGATTGTTATCACGTCAGCCGGATGTGTACCTTTCATTGGTGAAGCCAAAGCTAGCGTTTAAGGGAATATTCGGCCGGTGAACTAAAGATGATTTCTCACTCGCTTATTTATCCGCCCCAGCATGCCTTTCTTTTCTCGCAATTCGTGATATGCACTTTAGGGCATGCCTCCTGTGGAAAGGAACCCCTAACGAACTATTCTCCCGAAAGATGTTTCTTACTAACCATGTAATATAACATAACTAGTTGGGCACTTGTCTGCTCAAGCACTAATGACCCCTACGCCGATCTCCATATGCATGCCCCTGTTCTACATAACCGAGAGGGTATTCGACACACTCCGGACTATCGGGTCCCGAGGTTGAAGCGAAAAGGTCCGCCATGACAAACGATCTACAATCCGCTAGAAGGCATCTTACATGTCATCTTAAATTACATAGTCAATTTGACAGGTATATTCCTCTTCATTACCATCCAACAGTGCTGTCTAGTTTACATCCTGTTGGGAATATTTGCGGCCAACTCTACCCGGCCGCTACACTAAGCTCACAGGATCTCCTTCCCATCGGGCCCCATGTGTCCGACTCGCCATGTGGTTTGGGTCAGCCTTCGTACCGCTGCCTTCACCATGGCCTGTGCCTCCTCGCGCCTTGACGGCAGGCCGATATCTTCCATAATTGCAAGGCCAAGGCCCCTTTTTCTCTCTTCAAGCTCTCTCCAAGGCCTTCTGCATGGAGACAGACCACAAGGCCTGGCGACGCCACCACCTGGCCAACTCGTTCGCAGCAGCTTGTAAGAGCTCGAAGAAGGTCACCAGAGAACCTGCATTTCTCTACAGACTAACTGTGAGCATACCTACTGCATATAACTCGTAGTCGATTTCTCGCGAACTCTTTTTCAAAGTTCGCTCAAGCACTTACTAAACATGCAGCGTCAAGCCGATTCTCCTTAATGGAGTCCGGCAGCTAAGCACCGAACATCCTTTAGTTCCACGCCCACCGGGTGTTGGCATCTTGGAGATCATTCTCTCCCACCTCACCTTTGTAGCACGCCTCGCCAGCCTTTAGTCGGGCGAGGAGTTGTCGCTTCCGGATCTAATCCGCGCCATCTGCAATTTTATTGTCGACTCTGCCTACACGCCCCACTCTACATAATACTTATCAATTGAGGCATATAATAACAGAGGGGTCTTCTTGCCCTCACAGGCTAGTGCGGCCTCAAGTTGGGCTTTGCACTCTTCCAGCCTCCGGACAAGAGGGTATTCTTTTCAGAAGAACTCACATAATAAATGATCCTTAAATCAGCTTATTCTAACTGCTTCAAGTCTCGGGGCTACTTATGTATATATATAATCATCAAATTTTCTCACCAGATGTCTTTTATATATCGCTGCCGGCTCCGCTAGACCATTTTGAGCGGCACGGAGGTACGCAGCTCCCAAGTTGAAGGCATCCAATGCCTCTTGGGAGAAACAATGTTATGAAGAACTGTCGGCCGGCGCCTGTGATTCATGGCACTTCCACCTCGAATTGGTGGCGATACCATCCGCATCCTCTCGTCGGAGGAGCGTCCGACGATGCCTCGTGGTTTGCCTCGCTTCTCGACCGAGCTTTGGAGCCTCGCTCCGTGTAGGCGCCATTGGCAACCTCTCCGATATAGTCCGCGAGCCTTCTTTCCTAAAAAGAGCACATGCAGTAGTATGCATCGCAAGAATAATAATTTGGAATAAGGCGCACGTTTTATCATTGCTGCGGCGGTGCCTCGACCCGGATCAAGGTGTCTTCAAAGATGCCCTCCTCATGTCCCTTGTTGGCTACTACCGCAGGTTCGCATTCCACCTCGAGATCCTCCCCGCAAGTACCATTGGTATACGGTGATAAAAATAAGCACGGACGGATCATCTTCAAGTATTGGGACTTCGGTCTCTACACTGCGGAGGCGGGAGCAGTCCAGATAATCGGCCGTAATAGCCACCAAGGTATTGTCGATGCTCGCTTGGTAAAATACCCCATCGATTAGCTCCACGGATATGTCCGGATCCTCTTGGGAGGCCGGATCGAGGGACCATTCCGATCCTCGTTGTGGAGGAGGGCTGTTTATATCCTTTACGGCTCGCGCAGCCTCGCGTCGAAATCACGTGATGAGATGCTTAACTACGGAATATGGAACATATGGGCAAAAAGAAGTGTCCGCTACCCAGTTTGGGGGATTGTACATAGAAAATCCGCCTCGTGGATCGACGCAGAAATTCCTCCTCTTCTCCTTGTACAATGCGACAAGATCTTCGCCGAGCGGCAACCGACCTCGCCCCTCACGGCCGCAGTAGGGTGGCATCATCCTCCCTGAAATCCCACATGGGTGGCTCTATATCAAGCGGCTGCACTTCGTGATAATGCATGTGGCCATGACTCGATCATGGTCAGTCCGAATGAGCTAACAAACTTATCCGGCCATCGTGTAAAGGACGCCCTTGTCATTTCTCTTTCGAGGGCTCCATGGATGCCAGCTTAGGCGCTTCTTCAAAGGAGCATTATCAAACTCGTGGAGGCCGATCCAATAGGGTCCGCAGAGGGACATCTTCATATAAAACCATTCTCAAGGCCAGCTCTCAGACACCTTCTTGGGGGTTTCGGATAGATATCCGTCCCAAGAATGCGCTATAGTTCGGCTCGCCCACTTGATATATCAATTCTCCCGAGAACGGGCACGAGGCGTAACAGCTTCTTCCACAGCTGAAATGAGCCTCGCAGCCCAAAAATAGCTCGCAGCGGGCTACGGCCCGCGATATGCAATATGGAGGTCGGCGAAGGTTGTGCAGCCGAGGGCGTAAATAACATCAAAGTTGCAATGTTATATATCAAACAACATGTTACAGGAACTTATCAAGGCAAACAAAGGTATGGCATGAATCTACTCAAAGCATAGAACAAAAGTCCTTTACTGACCATAAGCCAAAAAGGATCAAAATATGATGGCACCCATGTAAACATGGTGTTATATTACAGATTCATACATGGTGAACAACGATAAGTAGGCATGTTGATGAGCTTGAACCACTCACCACAGAGCAATACATGATAAACTACACATCCATCAAGAAGACATGGCATAGAAGCTATGCATGGCAAGAACAACATCATAGCATGCAAGGATCAACTACAACAACCTTGGCAAAATTGAACATGTAAACAATCTGCCAGAAACACTTTATAGTAAAAAAGTAGGATTGACTCAAGCTATGGCAGTCCATAATTGCAAACAAGGGCATGGATGGATAGAGAAAGTCATGTATAACAAAACATCCTTACTGAAGTATCTCAAAATATGCATGGATCTCTTGGTAGCATCAAGTTAATATGGCATGTAATAAAGCAGAATGGGCTGAAATTAGCAACATCAAGACACCTAGTTTGCATGCTTGTGCTAGTCACCACATAGATCACAAAATACATGGCATACACCTGGAAAGATGGCATGGCATATTACAAAACACATGTAGGACTCAAGATCATAGGGTGCACACATCAATCATGGCAAAATGACAAAGTGCATGTTCTAAGAAATGTAAACTAACATCACCTAGCACTCTACTAACAGCTTCCGCATCAAATGAGCTCAAATGAAAATGATGCAATGAGATGAAATGATTTACTCATCGAGGCGAACATTTTGACATATTACACGCTCAAACGGAGCTACGGATGCAGAGTTACGATGCGATGAAATGCAATAAAATGTGCAATTTCGGGACTTGGTGGAATTTATACCGGAAAAGTCAACCCGACGAGGAGATCCCGGACGGAGCGGATCCGACGGGCACGTGTTTGATCACATCCTGGTGGATCTCATCCACCCGACCGATCTGCTCGCTCCCGCGAGCTCCGCACGACGGGACGACGGAGGCGCGGGCAGTAGGGCGGCACGGACGGTGAGGCGCGCAGACGGGATGCGAGGGCGGCGTCTCCGCGAGGGAGACGGGCGCCGAGGGCGGATGCGGGCAGCCCCGTTCCGGCGAAGCTCTGGGGCGGGCGCCGCTGCATGGAGGTCCCGGCGGCGGGAGGTGTCGGAGGCGAGGGCGCTGCGCGGGTCGGCGAACGCGGGGCGGCGCGACGCTGGCGAGCGGGCGGCGTCAAGGCGGCAGCGGCCGGCGCGGGCGCTGCTCGGCGAGGAGCTCGCGGCCGACGGCGGAGCGGCGGCGGCGGCGCTGGATCGCGCTGGGCTGCTTGGCTCCAAGGCCGCCGCGGTGGGAGGAGAGAGAGAGGAGGCAATGGTGACGTATGGGCGGGATTGGGTGCGGCTGATGGTGCTGAGGGCGGCCGCGATTGGCCGATGAGGTGGGTTGGACATGTCCGCGCGGGCGGACGGTCCCATGGGCGCGAGGATGAAGATGGCTAGGTTAGGTGGATTCATCCGCATTTTGGGGATCTAGTTTTATAGGTAGAGGGAGCTAGGAGAGTCCAAATGAGGGCGTTTTGGCCACGCGATCGTGATCGAACGATCGAGAGCATGGAGGGAGTTTGCTGGGTTTTGGGCCACTTTGAAGGGTGTTGGGCTGCACACAAAAGAGGCTTTTTTACCCGTTAACCGTTGAGTACCAAACGACCTCCAAATGATCCGAACTTCAGCGGTTCATCGGTGCTATACCAAGGCCGCTTGACAAACCTCGTCCATTCCGAGGCCGCTTAACACCCGCATATGAAAAGAGGTAAAAGGGGCGCCGAGACATAGGAGTGCGGATTGCAAAACGGACAACGGGAAAATGCTCGATGCATGAGACGAACATGTATGCAAAATGAAATGCACATGATGACATGATATGAAATGATGATGACATGGCAAAGTGCAACACGCAAGCACATGACATGGCAAAGACGACGAATAACCGACGACACCGTGCATCGAATCCGGGCGTTAACACTCCTCCACTAACAAGAGATCTCGCCCGAGATCTTAGGACCTAGACGGAAGAGAAAGAGGAAGAGGTGAAACAAGAACTCAAGAGAAGAAGAAGGAATCGAGATCACTCGAGAGGAAGAGAGGAATGACGAATGACGAGAATCAAAAGCTCATGGAAACATGATAGACTCGAAACAACTCGTTCTAACAGAATGGTTAGAATGGAAAAGAAACGGATAAGATCGAACGATGAAAGCACTGCTGAACAAGGAATAGAACACGAATTCAAAGATGGAACACTTGACGAGATAAACAACGCAATGCCTCCGAAGAATTGAAAGAATTTGAATGAAAAGAACTTAGAAGGAAGGATTGAGGATTTGAATATCCGAGAAGAACAAAGAATGCAAAACTCCAATTCTAAAGAATACGGAGAATGAATTACACTTCCAGATGTAGAAGAAAAGATATTCAACTCCACCAACAAGAATCTTGATGAACACTTGAAGAATGAATTAAATCATGAAGAACCACCGTGAAGAACTCCGTGACAAAAGGATGATGAGATAGAAATAAAGGATGAAAAGAGATAAGATAAAAGCTCATGATGAATTAGATGGAGATTCCACGAAATGGTCGAGTAAATTTGAACTCCGAAAAGAAAAGATGAAAAGACTTGGAAGTAGAATTTATTCCTCAAGAACAAACTCTCAAGGAAGGGATTAAACACTTGGATGAAATAAGAATAAGATTTATTGTATGCTTATCCTTCATCAAATTAAATTGATGACAAATAATGGATTTTGCAAACTAATTCTTCTTGAAAAGAATTGAGAAGTGACATATCGCAAACTTGAGAAGGTCTTCATGAACCACCGTAGGATTGAAAGAATAATGGATTGATATGCTAATGAAGGAAAAGAATCTTGAACGAACCACCAGAAGAATTCGGAATGACTGATGAAAGAGAAAGAAACGCCGGAAGAATTAGAAACCACAAGATACTTGAGGGAAAATTAGAGACAAGAGAACTAAGAGATCATGAACTGAATGACGAATGCTTGAACGGCTAACGGAAGAATATTGAGATGAACGAAAGGGCACCGATATAGAATAATTGGAGAACTAATCAAAACTTAGAACAAAGAAATCTTCGAAAAGATGGTCCGGATGATTGAGAGGAAAACAACACCTGAAATACCCGGATGGATGAAAAGAATTTGCATGACTAGAAATAATTAGATAGGGTAACATCGAGCTAGCACCATGAACTCCGGAGAACGGACAAGATTTAAGAGGAACTCTTCTTCGATCTTCAAATGACAACGAAACACCGAAAAATTAATGATATACTCCCGGAGAATGAAAAGCGAAGAGGTTGAGCCAACAATGAAAATGATTTGAAATCGATCTTGGAAAAGGCATGTGACTGATGAAATCCATTCTACGCCACACTCAAAGAATTGAGAATAACTCCGGGAAATTAGAAGAGTCGTAAGATCCTCGAAAAGACCGGGTTAGGGCCCATCAAGAGATAACACCGCTGGAAAGGGATGTCGAATTGATAGATGATGCACCACATTAAATATTTGAATGAAGTGACAACCTCAATTAATTGGAACACGCATTTAATCTCCTAATATGTCTTCGTAACTCGGAATGATAAACCGCGAGAGGCGAACGAGCAAGGGAAACACTTGAGCCGAGGAAGAGAATATGATCAACACCAAAAACTTGAATTGAGTCCAACGAAAAAAAAATGAAGAATGTCTAACAAAAGAGAAATTCACCGTAGAAATAATTGAGGGAAGACCAAGAGACTCCACACGAAAGGAATTGATGCTCTAAAAGACTTCACTCCGGGAAGAAGAGGTGGAGGGCGGAAAACAAAGACAATTTGAAGGGGAACCGACGAATAACTTGAAGAGAAAACACCGTTGTAATTATTGAGGAAAGAAAGCAAAACTTCACACGAGTAGGAAGCATACTCATCACGGACCGTTCCAGAAGAAAAGGGGTGGGTGGTGGAAAACAAAGACAACTTTACAAGGAAAACAACGACGCCGGAGGAAGAACCGAGGATTGAACTCAAGATGAAGAGGCTTGAGTCAACTTGACGAGAAATGCACCGGATGAAAAGAGCTGAGGAACAACTACCGGAAAACCAACTGCGTGAACCTAAAGAGAAAATTTGAAGGGAAGAGAGTAATTCAAAACACCTACGCCAAGATTTCTCACCGCCGCATTGGGCGAGGAGTAAAAGAATTCTCTTCGATATAACTAGACTCCAAAAGTTTTATTCTAGACTCAACCGCCAAACTACACGATCAATCAAGGGGGCCTTAGGGTCGGTCGAGGCTCGATACCAACTTGTCACGCCTAATATGCGACCCTATCCAAAGGAACTCAAGGTCTCACCAAGGATAGACCCGATATTGAGACGCTGCAAGGTGGATATCATTACACATAATAGATAGATACATCCAATACATACAATGACACAAGAATACATCAACATCATATATAAGATCAACATCCCACTACGGATGAAATATAAACAGAAACTCAAACGACATCCACCGCTAGCCTGTGCTGCCGACCGAACCTATCCCCATCAAGAAGAAGAAGAACTCTAACACAAGCAAACGTCCTCACGCCATGATCATCGCACAACCTGTACCGCAACTAGTGGTGTAGTAATCAGAGCCACGAGGACTCAGAATCCCATTACCATGGGTATCAAGACTAGCAAAGCTTAATGGGAAAGGAAGGGATAAAGTGGTGAGGTTGCCAATGCTAGCATATATGGTGGCTAACCAACGCAAATAAGAGCGAGAAGAGAGCAAGGAACGGTCGCCAACTAGTAATGATCAAGAAGTGATCCTGAACTCCTACTTACGCCGACATAACCAAACCGTGTTCTCCTCTCGATCAACCCGAAAAGAGACACTCACTAACACGCACACGGTTGGTGTATTTTAATTGAGATCAACTTCGGGTTTACTACAACCGGATATTAACAAATTCCCATCTCGCCACATAAACCATGCACGGCTCAAAAGTTTATACCTCGCAGGGTGTCCCAACTTAGCCCATGATAAGCTCTCGCGATCAATCAAGGATATTCCTCTCCCGGAAGACCCGATCAGTCCTAATCCCGCTACAAGACATTTCGAAAGAATAAAACAAGACCAGAAGACCGCCTGGCGCCGACAATCCCGATAGGAGCTGCATACATCTCTGCTCTCGTGGCAACACCGGATGAGATAGGCTACGTAAAACCAATCCTCAAGTTGCCTCAAGGTGGCCTCAGATGCTCGGTTCAACCAAGACTTAGAGAAGCACCGCCCGGGGCTAATAAAGATGACCCGAGAGAGCGACTCCAAGGAAAAAGTAGGTGAAAATGGTAAAACCAATGTTGGGCCTTTGGCTTACCAGTCTTATTCAAAGCGAATCGTCAAGGGGTCCTATAAATCACCCGACTGCGTTAGGGACGCAAAACGGGAACATAATAGCGATATGACGGAAACTAGGGCGGCAAGAGGAACAAAACACCGTGCATAAGGCCGAGCCTTCCACCCTTTACCAAGTATATAGATGCATTAATTAAATAAGATATATTGTGATATCTCAACAAGTAAACATGTTCCAACAAGGAACAACATCTCCATGTTCCAACAAGGAACAAACTTCATCTTCACCTCCAACTAACAACGCTATAAGAGGGCTGAGCAAAGGTAACATAGCCAAACAACGGTTTGCGAGGAAGGTGACAAAGGTTAGAGGTGACATGACAATTTGGGATGGCTTGATGAAACAGTAATAGGTAGCAACATAGCAATAGAACAAGCAACTAGCATAGCAATGATAGTAGTGAGATCCAGAAGCGGTCATCTTGCCTGAAATCCCGCAAGGAAGAAGAACGAGTCCATGAAGAAGACGAACGGATGAAGCCTAACTGCGTAGACGAACGAATCCTCACGATCGCAATGAAACGAACTAACAAGAAGAAGCACACAACATGGTAAACACACCACACATGAACATGACAAGATGCACAACAAACATGATGCATGACAAATCTAGATGAAGCTACTCATGGCAAAAGATGATGCAAACAAGAGCAACACATCAAAGCAAGTTTAAATGGGCCGAACAACATGTAACAATTCCTAAGTCCTCATATGCAAATTTCGAAATTGGTCCAGATCTGAATAAACATTATGTTCAAGTTGTCAAACAGCAAGTTAAGATGCACCACGATGATCTACAGGAAATTCTAGTCAAGTTACATATAAAGTTCATTAGATTCGAGCTACTACTAAAAGATATGAGCAAAACAAGATAAACATGGCATTGATGCAAATGCATACAAACATCAAGCAAACACCTCAAAACAAGGATGCAACATGATAATATTAAACTACATGCAAAATCAAGCAAGTTTTATAGAGCACACTCAAAACGGAGCAACGGTTCAACACATACACCCTATACAAGTCATAGCAACAATCATCCAAAACAGCAAGGCATATTGCAAGCATCAAAACAACAAGCTACAGCAACTTAACATGAAACAAAAGGCATGGAAAAATCCATTTTTTTCAAATTCAAATAAAATTCAGATTTGAATCCAAAACTTTTGGCAATGTTTTCTCTCTGATATTTTTGGAGTGTCATGTTTACTCCTCTCATACTTTTGATCAAGTATTTATCAGCTTAGTTTTTGAAATGTTTCCCACTTGCCAAAGTTTGAATTCAAATTCAAAACTCAAATCTCTTCAAACTCCAAATGGCATTCAAATTCAAACATGATGCATAGGATGCTTAGCTATAATTGTAAAACATTCCAAATAGGAAATTTGGGATGTTACAAACCTACCATTTTAAGATGAATCTCGCCCTCGAGATTCGGGTTGGCTAGCAATAGGTGCGGTGATCTCAAGAAGGTCTTCTTGGCGCCCTGTGTGGCTTCTTCCTCGGTGTGATGACTCCACAAGACCTTACAAAACTTGATGACCTTGCTGCGGGTGACTCGCATAGCAGTCTCGAGAATTCGGACGGGTTTCTCCTTGTAGGTCGATCACCGCTGTCTGTATGGCCTCTAGGGGCACCGTGTCTCTCAACGGAACATCGCCATGTCGGCATGACACTTCTTCACCGAGAAACATGGAAGACATCATGAACTCCGGACAATCCTTCCGCAATTCCAACTTGTAAGCAACTTCTCCACGACTTTCGAGGATTTTGTAGGGCCAATGAATCGGGTGCTAACTTTCCTTGACACCAAACCTCTTGATTCCACGAAGTGGAGACACACGAAGATATGCTCGGTCTCCTACTTCGTAAGTCACTTCCTTGCGCCATCGTCGGCATAACTCTTCCGTCTTGACTGTGCTATCTTGAGCCTGTCTCAATCAACTTGACTTTCTTCGAATCCTCGATAAGGCCGGAACCGAAAAGTGATCGATCTCCAACACTATCCCACATCAATGGTGTTCGCACCTTCTTCCGTGATAGAGCTTCGAAGGGGCCATCTTCAGATCGGATTGATAATCGTTGTTGTATGAGAACTCTCCGTATGGAAAATTATCATCCCAGCTAGACCCATAGTCTAGCACACAAGCTCTCAACATGTCCTCCGTAATCTTATTGACTCTCTCGGTCCGTCCATCATGCTCATGGATGAAAAGCTGTCATCAATTCCAGCCTCGCACTCCAAAGTTTCATGCAATCGCTTCCAAAACTTTGAGGTAAACTGTGTTCCTCTATCCGACACGATTTTCCTTGAACTCCATGTAGACATACGATCCTGGTCATGTATATCTTGGCCAACTTAGCACTGGTATAGGTAGTCTTCACGGAATGAAGTGAGCTACCTTGGTCAAACGATCAACCACTACCCAGATAGAATCATAACCTGAACGGGTCCCGGTAATCCCGTGATGAAATCCATTCCAAGTTTCTCCCATTTCCAATCAGGATCGCAAAGGTTGAAGTAACCCTGCTGGCTTCGATGTTCTGCCTTTACTCGCTGACAAACATCGATACGGCCACGCACTCGCAATATCCTTCTTCATACCTGTCCACCGTAAACTTTCCTTCAAATCCAGTACATCTTGGTGTTACCGGGGTGAATCGAGTACGGTGAATCATGAGCCTCAAGAATTAGCTTCCGAGTTCGGGATCATTGGGCACATAAATACGATCCTCGAACCATATAGTTCCGTGCTCATCCTTACGGAATCCTTTAGCTTTTCCTTCATCCATCTTTTGCTTTATCTCATCAATTTCCTTGTCCGACTTCGGGCTTCACGAATCCTTTCGCCAAAGTGGACTGTACTTCCAGAGTTGCAACGAATCCTTTGAACTATCTCCACCGAGAGACCTCTCGAGGTCATCGACTAACTCTGGGGTAATCATCCTGCCAGTAAGAGTATTCACATAACTCTTACGGCTCAAAGCATCTGCTACAACATTAGCTTTACCGGTGGTAATGCAATCTCATGTCATAGTCCTTTATCAACTCTAGCCATCTCCTCCGCTCGAGGTTCAATTCTTCTGCGTGAAAATATACTTCAAGCTCTTGTGATCTGTGTAAACATCGCAACGGTTTCCGGCGAGGAAATGTCTCTGTGTCTTGAGTGCATGCACTACGGCTGCTAACTCAAAATCATGTGTGGTATAATTCATCTCATGAGGTCGAAGTTGTCCGGAGGCATAAGCTACAACTTTTCCTTCCTGCATGAGTACTCCTCCGAGTCCTTGACGAGAAGCGCCACAATAAACCTGGTATTCCTTGTGTATGTCCGCAAAATCAACACGGGCTGTGACCAACCGCTTTTCAATTCTGAAAACTGGCTTCACATTCCTCGTCCAAACATACTTGGCTTCCTTCTTCAACAGCTCACCATGGGCTTGGAAATCTTCGAGAAGTTCTCAATGAACCTCCGATAATATCCTGCGAGTCCGAGAAAACTGCGGATCTCCTTGATCGAGGTGGGTGATCGCCAATCGGTGACTCGATTCAACCTTGGCGGGATCAACTGCTATTCCTTCTCCTGAAATAACATGTCCGAGGAATCCAACTTCCTTCAGCCAAAATTCACATTTGCTGAACTTGGCATACAACTGATGTTCTCGAAGTTTCTCCAGAACTAGACGCAAATGTTCCTTATGCTCTTCCTTGCTCTTGGAGAAAATCAATATATCATCGATGAACACCACGACAAATTTGTCCAGATATTCCATAAATACCTTGTTCATCAAATTCATGAAGTACACAGGAGCATTAGTCAATCCAAATGACATGACGGTATACTCATATAAACCATACCTTGTGGTGAATGCTGTTTTGGGTATATCCTTTTCACGGATCTTCAACTGATGATACCCTGATCGTAGATCGATCTTAGAGAATACCTTGGCTCCTACCAGCTGATCAAACAGATCATTAATCATCGGTAGAGGGTACTTGTTCTTGATGGTTACTTCGTTCAACGCACGATAATCCACAACCATCCTCAAGCTTCCATCCTTCTTCTCTACCAAAAGAACCGGGCTCCCCAAGGTGATGAGCTTTAATAATATATCCTTTCTCCAATAACTCATTAATTTGATCCTTGATCTCTTTCAACTCATTCGTGGCATCCGATAAGGTCTCTTGGATATTGGGGCTGTGCCGGGCAAGAACTCGATCAGAAATTCAATGTCCCCGTCCGGTGGCATTCTGCAATTCCTCCGGAACACATCGGGAAAATCTTGCACCACGGCACTTCCTCCCGAACAACTCCCGTGAGGGAATTCACCGATTCTTCATCCGGCTGTGCTGGCTACATACTTGATCCTCTTCGCCCGGAGTGGTGAGCAGAATAGACTTATGGGCACATCTATGTTCCTTCAAACTTCGTCAACCAATCCATGCCTAGGATTACATCCAAGGTCCGGGTTTCCAACACTATGAGGTCTGCGGAAATTTATGGTTCCCGATGTTGAGGGTTGCATGACAGCCTAAGCTCGCCATCATTTCTCCTCCGCGAACCGACGCCAAGGGGGCTTCTAAGGGTTTTAGTGGGCAACCTGCATTTTTCCACAACTACCCTTCATATGAATGAATGCGCTGCACCGTAATCAAAGAGTACCAATACTGAACGTGAATTCAATAAAACTTACCAACCACGTTGTTCCGGCTGATCATAGACGCCCTCCACGCCGATGTGGTTCACCCGAGCACGAGGGAACGGATTGGGCTTCTTCGCTGAGCCTCCATTGCCGCTTTCCATTCCTCCGCTTGGCCTCCGTGCAGTCGGTGGCGTAGTGCCCTGCCTTCCGCACTTGAAGCGGTGATGTGGCTCAGATCCTTCGAGCCGGGCAGAACGGTGCTGATTGCCATTACTGCTTCCATTGCCATTGCCATGGCCTGACTTGTTGTCCTGGCTGCGGTTGTTCCCATTTCCTCCATGGTTATGACCTCCATGGTTATGATGGTGTGCCCTCCCGAGTATGGTGCATAACGGGCTTCGCTGAGCTCCCGAGTTGTGCTTCCCCGGCTGTACTTCCGCTATGGCTTTCTATCCGCTGCTGCTTGCCTTCAAGTATGGTGGCCTTGTCTACCAGCTCCGGTAGTTGTTGAAGGTAGCCACAATAAGCTGCATGCTCAGTTCATCATTGAGTCCTCAAGGAACTTCTCCTGCTTATGCATCTCGTGGCCACATCATCCGGGGCATAGCGAGCGAGCTTGTTGAATTCATCCACGCATCGTGCCACAAGACGGTTCCCGGGCGTAATTTGCGGAACTCACGCTTCTTCGCACTCATGGCTCCAGCTGAGACATGAGCAGTGCGGAAGGCTGCTGGAATTGATCCCATGTGATGGCACCAATGGGATAGGTGGCGTGTAGTTCTCCCACCAAGAAGCTGCAGGTCCATCAAGTTGATGCGCTGCAAAGCGCACCTTCTCTCGCATCGGTGCATCCAACAGTGATTAGCTCTCTTCCGACTTTATGGAGCCAATCATCACCACAATCGCTCAAGGCTACTAGAGAACACCGGCGGATTTAGTCTCGTAAATCGAGTCAAGTTGTCCACAGGGGTGGTGGCGGTGGATTGTTGGCGTTGTTGTTCGATTCGATGAGTAGCTGCATAAGGGCATTCTGCTGTCGGAGCAGCTGGGTGAGCTCCGCGGAAAACCAAGGTCACGCCCCTGAGGCATCCGTGTTTTGGAGTGGATGAGAGAATTAGAATAGAACAATGGTCTATGAGAAATAACACTACCCATATGAATGCACAATCATAAAACACACCAATCATTTATTCTTTCCACTCAAACATGGTTCAAACTCGATTACAAAAGCTCACGACTAATCGAAATATCGGCCTAACGATCGATTTAAAAGTAAAAATAACATGGTGGTCGACTAAAAAGTCTTCATCAATAATCCTTGCGTCCTCTGTTGTGGCGCTCCTCTTTGGCTTCCTTCAAGGAACTCCTTCATAATCCTGATCATTACTCACGAGGGTCCTTCATCTCCACTTGATAAAGGTCCTCTCCCAAGTCCATCTTTTCCTCTATCGCGCAAGCTTCATCTTCGTGTCATCGATCGTCTCCATGAAGTCCGCGACTTCTTCCTCATGGTTAAGGAAGTCTGCGCGTGCCTTCTCCTCCAGCCCAGCTCACGGAACAAAAGCTTCCGTGTGTCTTCGAAGTTACGGCGTAGTCTTTTCCCGAGAAGACACTCCAAGTCCGGATGTAAGAGAGAGTGGAGTCGCCATCAACGGTACGGATGATATCTCCATTCCTTGCCCCGTGAGAAACCATGGCGAGGTCTCGAGGATCGAGCTCGGCTCAGATTCTCTCGGAGATGTCCAAGTGCTCGATAGATCGCCACGCCCCTTCCGATGATCCAGCTTGAACTCGTGAACTCAAAGTCAATAGGCTCCGTGTGTCCTCCGAAGGTTCTCCCGGAATATGCACCTCTATCCTCAGAAGCGGGTGTCCGTCGGAAGTGCATTGGTTGGCTTCCGTGATCAAGGGTAGAGCGATCTTCAGCTTCTTCACCATCTCGACCAGCTTTCAAGGGCATCGCCTCATCGGGCTGGCAAAACTCCGTAGCAAACCGGGGTGAACTCGACGGCCATCTAGAATGTTGAAAATCAGAGAGGAGTTAGAAATGAACAGGGGAGAATTACGGAATGATAAGGATATAAAGTAAATGGTCTCTTCCTATGGCTTTCCGATCCTAGGGGTTATGATCCTACGGTCAGCGTGTGTGCTCGATACCATCTCTCAGAGCGACCTGACCCAAAATCGTCAAATCTCGTGGTTCTGTATTCATCCCAAGATCATCTTTGGTACTCACAAGACATCGATAAAGTAATCAAAGTTCAATCACACCTGAATATCATTACACGATTCTCATATAGAGTCTTTATTACAAGGAATAAATTCGCTCAAGGCCAACTCATGAGAAATAAACTACTAATGCTGGAAGCGTCAAGTAAAGCGAGTCCATCCGACTCCAAAGGGCAATCGCCAAGCGCCGAGCGTAGCCTCACTCCCGATCGAATATACCCTCGCAACATAAGACGTTGCAGCCATGTAGGTCAGCTTTTGAATAAGTCGGCAAGTCATGAAGAGAATAACAATAATAAACTTACTATCACTATATGCATTTTGGCTGTGGAGCTCTAAGTTTCATCATTTTGCTAAAAGCAAATTTTTCCCTACTACAAAGGACTTGCTTGCAAATTACTACAATTGTTGGTAGTTATTGAGATGGTTCCGCCAACCAATATCTCATTCCCAAATTATTAAGTCATAAAACCCTCAAATTAACTCATTAGTTTTAGTGTTGAGATTTCCAATACTTCCAAGTTCCAGAGGCTCAAATTGTCCGTGAATCGGGACACGGCTAATCGATTAGATCTTTAAACTCGCAGAGGTTTATGACTTTTCCGCAAGAATCATTCCTCCTTTAAAGTCTTCGCACTTCATGGTGTTTGAAGACGGACGAATGAAACAGGTCTTCCAAAGAGTTCTTCCGCTAACGCCGCACCCATCCAATCCTACCGTTCTTCTACATCTCGTAGTACCGCCCAGCCAGCGTCACTACTAGGGTTAACCCAGCCAGAGCCCATAATGGCTTGCGGCTGCACATGTAAGCTTCCGTCATGGGGCATCCATCCTCTCTTCGTGGCTGGGTGAAGCTCGCAAGATGTCATGGCACTTCTCCATGCATCCCGCCAACCACTGGGTTCTCCAGGTGCCCACAACCGCCCTCCACCCAAAGAGTGAATTCAAGTCCATCTTGATCATTGTAGTTCATGGGGTTGTCATCATCATTGACTCTCACATCTTGCTTATGAATTTCACTCAACCAAAACCCGCTCACGAGCATAGCAAAGTAAACTACTTCATCCCGGGTCATGGTAACAAGGGATTGGTTCATCCTACCACATGATACTACTCAAGATTAATAACTTCAAAATTTCAACTACTGCATGCATGGTGGGGTGGTGACAATTTCTAATGCACAAAAACATAGGTATAGAAAATAACATGATCAAAACTTGCCTTGCTGATGATCCTCGAAGCTAAAGATTCAGAGTAGCAAGCTTCAGACCGAAACTCTACCGAGACAAACAAATCACAATAAGCATATAGCAATAGGATCACATAACACAATAGCATAACAAAGTAACACACAAAAACCAACAAAGCAAAACCCAAAGGGAAAACTCAAAGAAAACCAACTCAAAGTTTTTCCTACTTCAAACAATAACTAGAATAGTTTTATATAACAAAATTTACCCAACATAACCTAATCATGGTTTTATGTTAACTTAATGTAAAAGATTTCACTAAACAACTAGGAGCAAAAGGAATTAATTTAAAATCTATTAAGAAACTCCTATTAGGCCTAATTCAATTTCTATTAAGAAAATAAAATAAAACTTTTATTTATTATAAATAAAAGTTCATCCTATAAAGTGACAGAACTATCCTAGAATAATCAATCACATGTTAAAAATAAATTTATTTACTAATTAAATTAATAGGAAAACAAGAGCTAGTTAATTAATTAGGATTAACAAGATTCTGCTTAAAACTATTTTTTATTAATCCTAAAATACCCAAATTAATTTCTATGGTTTGGCAATGTCAAAATAAAGTTGGGACAAAAAGAATCATCCAAAATAATTTTTCTAACTCAAGTTATAGCAGATTTACTATTCTGACTAAAACTAAATTAAAGCAATTTTAATTAATTTTAACATAGCTAAATATATATTCTACAGAAACTATAGAAAATTTGCAAACCAAAAAAAAAAAGAATCACCTAAAAATAATAAACAGAATAAAAGATATGAATTTTTCAAAACAGGAACTATTCTGTTAAAACAGAAAACAAAAATAAAAGAAAAAGGGCCTAATGGGCCTAAATCGTAATCGAGCGTAATATAACCTAAAAGGGGCCTAGGGTTAAACTAGTCGGGCCGGGCTAATAAATAAAACCCTAACCTAAAAACTAAACCGAATGAACCGGCCGAACCGGGCGGTTTTTTATAAAACGTAGCATTCTTCTGGGTCTAATCTACGCCAGAGATTCCAGATCGGACGGGGAGGGGTCTCCGTGACTTCACGGAGCTCGGCGGCGGCGGGCGGCGGCAAGTGCGTTGATGGCTCCGGTCGTCGGGGAGGTCGACAGAGTGGCCGGCCGGGTGCGGACGAGGTCGGGGAGGCGTGTGGTGGAGTCGGTGGGGGTCGGGGTGGCTAGGGCGGCGACGGTGATGAAAATGGCGGCAAGGGGACTCGGGTCTCCCATGAAAGCGGTGAGAGGAAGAGGGGTCCGCGAGGGGCTAGGGGGAATGGGTGCGGGCGACGGCTTAAATAGGCGGGGCCTCGGCCTTGCTTCGGGGCGATCGGGAGGATCGGGATCCCGGATCTCATGGATCCGATCGATCGGCGGCGCTGCCAAGACGTGGGCGAGGGGTTGAAGACGGGGGCGGGGCCACCTGCCAGAGAGAGAGGGAGGGGGGTGGGGCGAGCGGGCGACCGAGCCCAAGGGGTTTCGGGCGAGGGGTGAGGTGAGGCCGGTGCGCTGGCCTCGCTGGGCTGGCGCTGGGCCGGCTCAGTGTGCCTGGTTGGTGGGGGGTTTCGGCGCTGGCTGGGCCAGGGGGCCTGGCTGGCGCCTGGGGGGTTTTCTCTTTTTTTTGAAATTTTATTTTTTTAATAAAACAAAAACAGATATAAAACCTAAACTATAAATATTTTATATAGGGTATATATATACCAAAATGATCAGGGGAATATTCCCTATCATTTGAACATTTTTCCAAAGGCAAAATCCAAACTTTATAAAAAAATCCATTTTTTTTCAAATTCAAATAAAATTCAGATTTGAATCCAAAACTTTTGGCAATGTTTTCCTCTGATATTTTTGGAGTGTCATGTTTACTCCTCTCATACTTTTGATCAAGTATTTATCAGGCTTAGTTTTTGAAATGTTCCCCACTTGCCAAAGTTTGAATTCAAATTCAAAACTCAAATCTCTTTTGAAACTCCAAATGGCATTCAAATTCAAACAGGATGCATAGGATGCTTAGCTATAATTGTAAAACATTCCAAATAGGAAATTTGGGATGTTACACCAAAAGAAACTATTGCGTACACCTTCTATCACAAATCCGAAGACAAGCTATTTGTTGCTAAGAATGGATCCTTTCTAGAGTAGGAGTTTCTCTCGAAAGAATTGAGTAGGAGGGAAGTAGAACTTGATGTGGTAATTGTACCTTCTCTTGAATTGGAAAGTAGTTCATCACAGAAACTGTTCCCGTGATGCCTACACAAATTAGTGAGGAAGCTAATGATGATGATCATGAAATTTCAGATCAAGTTACTGCCAAATCTCGTAGGTCAACAAGAGTACGTTCCGCACCAGAGTGGTACGGTAATCCTATTCTGGAAGTCATGTTACTAGACCATGACGAACCTACAAACTACGAGGAAGCGATGATGAGCCCAGATTCCGCTAAATGGCTTGATGCCATGAAATCTGAGATGGGATCCATGTATGAGAACAAAGTATGGACTTTGGTTGACTTGCCCGATGATCGGAAAGCCACGGAAAATAAATGGATCTTCAAGAAGAAGACTGGCGCTAATGGTAATGTTACTGTCTACAAAGCTCGACTTGTTGCGAAAGGTTTTCGACAAGTTCATGGAGTTGACTACGATGAGACCTTCTCAGCTGTAGCGATGCTTAAGTCTATCCGAATCATGTTAGCAATTGCCGCATTTTATGATTATGAAATTTGGCAAATGGACGACAAAACTGCATTCCTTAATGGATTTCTTAAAGAAGAGTTGTATATGATGCAACCAGAAGGTTTTGTCGATCCTAAAGGTGCTAACAAAGTGTGCAAGCTCTAGCGATCCATTTATGGACTGGTGCAAGCATCTCTGAGTTGGAATATACGCTTTGATAGTGTGATCAAAGCATATGGTTTTATACAGACTTTCGGAGAAGCCTGTATTTACAAGAAAGTGAGTGGGAGATCTATAGCATTTCTATTATTATATGTGGATGACATATTGTTGATTGGAAATGATATAGAATTTCTGGATAGCATAAAAGGATACTTGAATAAGAATTTTTCAATGAAAGACCTCGGTGAAGCTGCTTATATATTAGGCATCAAGATCTATAGAGATAGATCAAGACGCTTAATTGGACTTTCACAAAGCACATACCTTGATAAAGTTTTGAAGAAGTTCAAAATGGATCAGTCAAAGAAAGGGTTCTTACCTATGTTATAAGGTGTTAAGTTGAGTTAGACTCAATGCCCGACCACTGCAGAAGATAGAGAGAAAATGAAATTCATTACCTATGCCTCAGCCATAGGTTCTATCATGTATGTAATGCTGTGTACCAGACCTGATGTGTGCCTTGCTATAAGTTTAGCAGGGAGGTACCAAAGTAATCCAGGAGTGGATCACTGGACCACGGTCAAGAACATCCTGAAGTACCTGAAAAGGACTAAGGATATGTTTCTCGTTTATGGGGGTGACAAAGAGCTCATCGTAAATGGTTATGTTGATGCTAGCTTTGACACTGATCCGGATGACTCTAAGTCACAAACCAGATACATATTTATATTGAATGGTTGAGCTGTCAGTGGTGCAGTTCGAAGCAAAGTGTCGTGGTGGGATCTACGTGTGAAGCGGAGTACATAGCTGCTTCGGAAGCAGCAAATGAAGGAGTCTGGATGAAGGAGCTCATATCCGATCTAGGTGTAATACCTAGTGCACCGGGTCCAATGAAAATATTTTGTGACAATACTGGAGCAATTGCCTTAGCGAAGGAATCTAGATTTCACAAGAGAACTAAACACATCAAGAGACGCTTCAACTCCATCCGTGATCAAGTCAAGGAGGGAGACATAGAGATTTGCAAAATACATAGGATCTGAATGTTGCAGACCCGTTGACTAAGCCTCCTCCACGAGAAAAACATGATCAACACCAAGACTCCATGGGTGTTGGAATCATTACAATGTAATCTAGATTATTGACGCTAGTGCAAGTGGGAGACTGAAGGAAATATGCCCTAGAGGCAATAATAAATTTGTTATTTATATTTCCTTATATCACGATAAATGTTTATTATTCATGCTAGAATTGTATTAACCAGAAACTTGATACATGTGTGAATACATAGACAAAACAAAGTGTCCCTAGTATGCCTCTACTTGACTAGCTCGTTAATCGAAGATGGTTAAGTTTCCTAACCATAGACATGTATTGTCATTTGATAAACGAGATCACATCATTAGGATAATGATGTGATGGACAAGACCCACCCATTAGCTTAGCATAATGATCGTTAACTTTTATTGCTATTGCTTTCTTCATGACTTATACATATTCCTCTGACTATGAGATTATGCAACTCCCGAATTCCGGAAGAACACCTTGTGTGCTATCAAACGTCACAACATAACTGGGTGATTATAAAGATGCTCTACAGGTGTCTCTGAAGGTGTTTGTTGGGTTGGCATAGATCGAGATTAGGATTTATCACTCTGAGTATCAGAGAGGTATCTCTGGGCCCTCTTGGTAATGCACATCACGATAAGCCTTGCAAGCAATGTGACTAATGAGTTAGTTACGAGATGATGCATTACGGAACAAGTAAAGAGACTTGCCGGTAACGAGATTGAACTAGGTATGAAGATACCGACGATCAAATCTCAGGCAAGTAACATACCGATGACAAAGGGAATGACGTATGTTGTCACTACGGTTTGACCGATAAATATCTTCGTAGAATATGTAGGAACCAATATGAGCATCCAGGTTCCACTATTGGTTATTGATCGGAGATGTGTCTGATCATGTCTACATAGTCCTCGAACCCGTAGGGTCCGCACGCTTAATGTTCGATGACGATTTGTATTATGAGTTATGTGTTTTGGTGACTGTCGAGGATATACCCCGCGGTATGACCCGGCCGGGAGTATGACCCAGCCGGACTTGGCGCTTCATCGTAACCCGCCGGAGGATTGGCGACTCATGAGCCTGGCGACTTAATGATGGCCCCAGCGGCGGGTCAGACGGATGACAAGGGCCCAAGGCCCAGTAGGCCGGCTCATGTTATTATGGGTCGGCTTAAGACGGAAGGCATGAGGAATATTTCCTTTACGAGGAAGCAAGACTCATACTTGTATCCGACTTGTAATAGAGACTAAGTTAGTTCTAATCCTACTAGGACTCCACATGTAAGCCGCCTCTCCAACTTATATAAGGAGGGACAGGGCTCCCCGAAAAGGGACAAGCAACAAGAAACAATCTCAAGGGCTAGACACAAAGGGGGAGCCGGCTTATGCGGCGACTCTCTCATGAGCATAATGAGATCTAACCACAACAGCATGTAGGGCTATTACCAGATGATGTTTCCCGGGGCCCGAAGCTGTCTAAATCCTTGTCTTGTGCGTTGATCCGCCCTACGTCTCTCATCCCGATCAACCCCTCTCAAGCTACCACATAGACGCGTAGGCCTCAAGACTAAGTCCTCACACTAGGACATCTGCCGTGACAATTCCACGACAGTTGGCGCCCACCATGGGGCCAGGCGCACGGTGGTGTTAAGTTCTTGAAGGGATCTCTTTCAGGGATCGAGAAGTTACGACCTACCGGATCAGTAAGAGCCGGTGTGGAAGAATTCACGTCAACTACGAAGTTCATCAGTCAAGATTGAAGAAATTTTCAGCAGCGGCGTATACAAGATTGAGCGTAAAAGTTTAGGGTTGCGTCTGTGCTGCATGCTATTTTTTCTGTCGCGGTGACGATGGAAGCTTCCGTAGCAAATTCAACATATGCCCTGTGGCTCGTGTTCTGATCGAAACATGCAAATCCGATCTGCCAAGGGATACAGAGACAAGACTCGAGTTGATCTGATCTTATTACTACTGCTCCTACTTCCTATGGTAAAGCGTCGACCATTGCTGTATATTTGTACTCCGTACATAATCTGTTGCCAGATCAAGTACTGAGACAGACAGTGATCTGCTGATGCTATTTTCTGGCACGAAGACTAAATCAAATCGCAGCGGTCCAGTCCTAATTACGTCATGAGACGGCTCAAACAATCTGTAAGTTCATCAATTGCAATGGCCACTGAGTGAAGTTACCAAGTGCGAGTACAAAGTTGGATCAGAGAAAAGAAGCACTTCGAGTTGGATCGTAACTTGGCTACCAAATCCGACTGCTAGTCCTCCAATCTTCAGGAGAAGAGCAGGGCTACATACAGACCATGTTCGGTCTGAGTTCCAAAAAACAGGACGTCGTACGCGCTGCCGCGGAGCATCTATGTATGTATGATAGCAGTCAAGTCACAAGCAGCATCCATGTTCTCTAGCGGCAGCTGGCTCCATGCGCGGAAGTCATGAAATACCATATGGATTTTTCCCTACGCAAAGGAATCAAGTGATTAGGAGAAAACTACGCAATCATGTACATGTACACAGTACATCCAATCCAACCTCCACCGAAGATGCATGGATACGAGGTTAAAACCAAATCAGTTACAATGCTACTTACACGACGGGAAGTGGACCAGGCTACAGGACTTGGTCTTCGCCTCGGTCTTTGCCGGCGCTTCTCCGAGTAGCCCCGGCTGTATGGTCTTTTCAGCGAGTTGCCTCGCCCTGCGCGTGAGTCGCCCAAGCCTTTCTTTCTTACGACCTCTACTGCAAGCCGGTCTCGGCCGGCCGCTGCCGGCCGCCTTCGAGACCTCCATCTCCACCGCCTCGGCCGTAGCGGGGCCGAGCCGCCACCCGCAGCGAGCCGCCTGTACTGTCGCCTCTGCTACAGCCCGGCTCGCCCGCCTCCGCCTCAAGAATGGCCCTGCTCTGCACCCCTTGCTGGCCGGCTCAGGTCGCCGCTGGGATCTCCGCCTTTGCTGAGGATTCCGAGCGGCCGCGCCCCCACCATGAGTCGCCCTTGCCAGCGCGGCCTGGCCTCCGTGCGCCCCTTCAAGTCGCCTCCGCCGGCTCAGTCACCGGCCTTTACTGTGAGCCACCGTCGCGCTGGCCTCTCCTCCATCACTGAGGCTTCGCCTTGAGCTGGCTCTGCTGCTTCCCTGTACCACTGTTTCCTCAAAAGTCAAAGTGGCCATGTGTTTAAAAAAAAGAAAAAGAAAAGGAGGGGGCTTTATAGAGCTCACAAGAGAAAAACAAACAGTGGCTGATCGTCAGATTTCTCTGTTTACACCGGATGGGCCGTACATCACCATGATATGTACGGATGCTACAGACGGATCATCTGGGATCTGAACAAATCAGGTGATATCTATCTGAATCCATTTTATTAACACATATTATTTTCATCAGAGAACAATTACTTTGGTCTGTATATTTTTATGTGCAGCAAAGGTGGTGCCATGTTGTGCCTATGAAGTGTATGTCAGCACCATCACGCAACGGCGTCTGCGCCCGCTTACTGATGGAACAGGTTGCTACCTCTTGAGCACTGCGTTGGTTTTCCTTGAAAAGGAAAGGATGATGCAGCAAAGTAGCGTAAGTATTTCCCTCAGTTTTTGAGAACCAAGGTATCAATCCAGTAGGAGGCTACGCGCGAGTCCCTCGTACCTGCACAAAACAAATAACTCCTCGCACCCAACACGATAAGGGGTTGTCAATCCCTTCACGGTCACTTACGAGAGTGAGATCTGATAGATATGATAGGATAATATTTTTGGTATTTTTGTGATAAAGATGCAAAGTAAAATAAAAGCAAAGTATAAAGCAAAGGAAATAACTAGGTGTTGGAAGATTAATATGATGAAGATAGACCCGGGGGCCATAGGTTTCACTGGTGGCTTCTCTCAAGAGCATAAGTATTTTATGGTGGATGAACGAATTACTATAGAGCAATTGACAGAATTGAGCATAGTTATGAGAATATCTAGGTATGATCATGTATATAGGCATCATGTCCGAGACAAGCAGACCGACTCCTGCCTGCATCTACTACTATTACTCCACTCATCGACCGCTATCCAGCATGCATCTAGAGTATTAAATTCATGAAAACAGAGTAACGCCTTAAGCAAGATGACATGATGTAGAGGGATAAATTCATGCAATACGATAAAAACTCCATCTTGTTATCCTCGATGGCAACAATACAATAAGTGCCTTGCTGCCCCTACTGTCACTGGGAAAGGACACCGCAAGATTGAACCCAAAGCTAAGCACTTCTCCCATTGCAAGAAAGATCAATCTAGTAGGCCAAACCAAACTGATAATTCGAAGAGACTTGCAAAGATAACCAATCATACATAAAAGAATTCAGAGAAGATTCAAATATTGTTCATAGATAATCTTGATCATAAACCCACAATTCATCGGTTTCAACAAACACACCGCAAAAGAAGATTACATCGAATAGATCTCCACAAGAGAGGGGGAGAACATTGTATTGAGATCCAAAAGAGAGAAGAAGCCATCTAGCTACTAACTATGGACCCGAAGGTCTGAGGTAAACTACTCACACTTCATTGGAGAGGCTATGGTGATGATGTAGAAGGCCTCTGTGATGGATGCCCCCTCCGGCGGAGCTCCGGAACAGGCCCCAAGATGGGATCTCGTGGGTACAGAAGGTTGCGACGATGAAATTAGGTTTTTGGCTCCGTATGTGATCGTTTGGGGGTACGTAGGTATATACAGGAGGAAGGAGTACGTCGGTGGAGCAACAGGGGGCCCACGAGGGTGGAGGGCGCGCCCCCTACCTCGTGGCCTCCTCTTTTGTTTCTTGACGTAGGGTCCAAGTCTCCGGATCATAATCTTCCTAAAATCACGTTCCCAAGGTTTCATTCCGTTTGGACTCCCTTTGATATTCCTTTTCTGTGAAACTCTGAAATAGGCAAAAAATAACAATTCTGGGCTGGGCCTCCGGTTAATAGGTTAGTCCCAAAAATAATATAAAAGTGGATAATGAAGCCCAATATTGTCCAAAACAGTAGATAATATAGCATGGAGCAATAAACAATTATAGATACGTTGGAGACGTATCAGGCATCCCCAAGCTTAATTCCTGCTCGTCCCCGAGTAGGTAAATGATAAAAAAGATAATTTTTGATGCAGAGTGCTACTTGGCATAATTTCAATGTAATTCTTCTTAATTGTGGTATGAATATTCAGATCCGAAAGATTCAAGATAAAAGTTCATATTGACATAAAAATAATAATACTTCAAGCACACTAACTAAGCAATTATGTCTTCTCAAAATAACATGGCCAAAGAAAGTTTATCCCTACAAAATCATATAGTTTAGTCATGCTCCATTTTCGTCACACAAGAATACTCTCATCATGCACAACCCCGATGACAAGCAAAGCAATTGTTTCATACTTTAGTAATCTCAAACCTATAAACTTTCACGCAATATATGAGCGTGAGCCATGGACATAGCACTATGGGTAATATGATGATGGGGGTTATGTGGAGAAGACAAAAAAGGAGAAAGTCTCACATCAACGAGTCTAATCAATGAGCTTGTAACATCCCAAATTTCCTATTTGGAATGTTTTACAATTATAGATAAGCATCCTATGCATCCTGTTTGAATTTGAATGCCATTTGAAGTTTCAGAGCTATTTGAGTTTGAATTTGAATTCCAAACTTTGGCACATGGGAAACAATTCAAAAACTAAGCCTGATAAATACTTGATCAAAAGTATGAGAGGAGCAAACATGACACTCCAAAAAAATATCAGAGGAAACAATGCCAAAAGAATTGGATTCAAAACCTGAAATTTATTTGAATTTGAAAAAAATAGATTTTTATGAAGTTTGGATTTTGACTTTGGAAAAATGTTCAAATGAAAGGGAATATTCCCCTGATCATTTTGGTATATATATACCCTATATAAAATATTTATAGTTTAGGTTTTATTTTTGTTTTTGTTTTAATTAAAAAAAAATAAAGAAAAACCCTTCGGCGCCAGCTAGGCCACCCAGCCCAGCCAGCGCCACCTCACCCTCCAAGACTAGCGCTTGGCCCAGCCTAAGCCGGCCCACTGTGGCCAGCCAGTGAGCGAGCCAGCCCAGCTCCACCGACCGCCTCCCTCGCCCGATTCCCTAGGCTTCGCCGACCGACCCAACCATCCCCTCTCTCTCTCGACCCGTGGGCCCGCCTCGCCTTCTTCCCTCGCCCAAGCCACGCAGCTCATGGAGATCCACCGGATCCCAAGAATCCGGATCCCGACGCCCGATGCCCTTCCGAATCATCCCGAGGCCCGCTATAAAAGCCGACCCTCCGCACCCCATTCCCCCCTAGCGACGCCGGACCCTCTCCTTCTCCTCCCGAGCTCGCCGGAGCACCGAACCCCTCCGCCGCCAAAGTCGCCACGACGCCACCCTGGTCCACCCCGACCCCCCAACACCACCGAACCCTCCCCCGTGCTCGTGCGCGTCTCCCCGACGACTCGCCGGAGCTCGCCGACGTCCGGACGCTCCGACGCACTCTCGCCGCCGCCGCCGTCGCCGGAGTCCGGTAAGCCCCCCGGCATCCCCCTCCACCGTTCGATCCTAAACCTAGGGTTAGGATTAGAGGCCCTCAAGGGGTATGTTTTATTAGAAAACCGCCGCCCGATCGGTTTATTATTTAGTTTAGGTTTATTTTTATTAGGCGGTTCGTTAGTTTAAACCCTAGGCCCGTTTAGACTAAACTACTTATTGAGTAGCGAGATAGGCCCATTGGGCTTTTCCTTTTATTTTGATTTTCTGTTTTAGTTTAATAGTTTCAATTTTCAAAATGTATATCTTTTATTCTGTTTAATATTTTGAGTGATTCTTTTTTGTTGGATTGCAAATTTTATGTAGTTTCTGAAAAACATATATTTAGCTATGTTAAAAATAATTAAAATGCTTTAATATTGTTTTAGTCAGAATAACAAATCTGCTATAATTTTAGTTAGAAAAATTATTTTTGCATGATTCTTTTTGCCATCACTTTATTTTGATATTGCCAAACCCTAGAAATTAACTTTGGTATTTTAGGATTAATAAATAATTAATTCTAGGCAGAATCCTATTAATCCTAATTAATTAACTAGTTCCTGTTTTCCTAATTAATTAATTAGTAAATTAATTTATTTTAACTTGTGACTAGTTATTCTAGGTTAGTTTCTGTCACTCCATTAGATGAACTTTTATTTATAATTAATAAAAGTTTTAAATTAATTTTCTTAATGGAAATTGGATTAGGCCTAAAATGAGTTTTATAATAGCTTTTAATTAATTCTTTTTGCTCCTAGTTGCTTAGTTAATCCTTTTCTGTTAAGTTAACCTAAAACCATGATTAGGTTATATTAGGAAATTTTGTTATATAAAACTATTTTTGCTATTGTTTGGTGTAGGGAAAACTTTGAATTTGTTTCTTTGAATTTTTCTTTTGGATTTGGCTTTGATTGTTTTGTTGTGCTATGTTACCATTGTTATCTTGTGTGATCCTCTTGCTTTATGCTTATTGTGTTATTGTTTGTCTCGGTAGAGTTCTGAGTGCTAAGCTTGCTACTACGACTCTTTAGCTTACGAGGATCATCAGCAAGGCAAGTTTTGATCATGTTATTTCTATACCTATGTTTTTGTGCATTAGTAGTTGTCACCACCCCACCATTGCATGCAGTAGTGAAATCTTGAAGTCATTAAACTTGAGTAGTATCATGTGGTAGGATGAACCATTCCCTTGTTACCATGTCCCCGGGACGTAGTAGTTATTTTGCTATGCTCAGAGACGGATTTGGGATGAGTGAAATTCATAAGCAAGATGTGAGAGTCAATGATGATGACCCCATGAACTACAATGATCAAGATGGACTTGGAAAATCACTCTTGGGTGGAGGATTTGTTGACGGGCACCTGGAGCACCCAGTGGTGGCGAGATGCATGGAGAAGCGCCATGACATCCTGCGGAAAGCTTCACCCAGCCACAAAGAGAAGGATGGATGCCCCATGACCGAAGCTTACTGTGCAGCCGCAAGCCATTATGGGCTCGCTGGGTTGACCCTAGTAGTGACGCTGGCTGGACGGTACTACGAGAAGTAGACGAACGGTAGGATTGATGGGTACCGCAAGTGGCGTAAGAACTCTTTGGAAGACCCTGTTTATTGGCGTCCGCCTTCAAACACCATGAAGTGCGAAGACTTTAAAGGAGGGAATGATTCTTGCGGGGAAAGTGCGCAAACCTCTGCAGAGTGTTATAACCTAATCGATTAGCCGTGTCCCCGGTTACGGACATTTGAGCCTCTGGACCTTGGAAGTATTCGGATATCTCAACACTAAAATTAATGGATTTAATTTGATGGGTTTATGACTTAATAATAATTTGGGAACGAGATATTGGTTGGCGGAACCATCTCAATAACTACCAACAATTTGTAGTAATTTGCAAATAAGTCCACTGTAGTAGGATAAAATTGGCTTTTCGCAAAATGATGAAACTTAGAGCTCCACAGCCAAAATGCATATAGTGTTAGTAACTTTATTATTGTTAATCTTTTTGACTTGCCACTTATTCCAAAAGCTGACCTACATGGCTGCAACGTATTATGTTGCGTAGATATATTCCGATCAGAGTGAGGCTACGCCCGCGCTTGGCGATTGCCCTTTGAGTCGGATGGACTCGCTTATCTTCGACGCTCTGCAGCAATTTAGTTTATTTCTCATGAGTTGGCCTTGAGCCGAATTTATTCCCTTGTAATAAAGACTCTATATGAGAATCGATTAATGATATTCAGGTGTGATTGAACTTTGATTACTTTATCGATGTATCGTGAGTACCAAAGATGATCTTGGGATGGCATGCATACGTAGATTTGACCGATTTTGGGTCAGTCGCCACAGAGATGGTATCGAGCACACGCTGACCGTGAGGATCGTAACCCCTAGGATCGGAAAGCCATAAGCAGAGACCATTTACTTTGAACCCCTTTTCATTCTATAATTCTTCCCTGTTCTATTCTGACTCTTCTCCCCTTTGCAACATTCTAGATGGCCGCCGAGTTCAACCCAGTTTTGCTACCGGAGTTCGCAGCCCGATGAGACGATGCCCTTTGAAGAAAGCTGGTCCAGATGGTGAAGCAATGAAGATAGCTCTACCCTCGATCACCGGAAACCCACTAATGCACTTCCGACGGACACCCGCCACAGGATTGAGGTGCATATCCTGTGGAGAACCTTTGGAGGACACACGGAGCCTATCAACTTTGAGTTCACCAAGTTCAACTGGATCATCGGAAGGGACGTGGCGATCTACCGAGCACTTGGACATCTCCGAGAGGAGTACAGGGCCGAGCTCGATCACTCAGACCTCGCCATGGTTTCTCGCAGGGCAAGGAATGGAGATATCATCCGTACCATCGAGGACGATTCCACTCTTTCTTACATCCAGTACTTGGAATGTCTTCTCAGGAAACAGGAGATTCAGGCTCGCCAGAACTCAAGACACACCGGAAGCTTTTGTTCCATGAATCGAACTGGAGGAGAAGGCACGCGCAGATTTCCTTGGCCATGAGGAAGAAATCACGGACTTCATGGAGATAGTCGACGACCTGAAGATGAAGCTTGCCGCGATTGAGGAGAAGATGGACTTGGGAGAGGATCTTTACCCGAGTGGAGATGAAGCACCCCTCGTGAGCAATGATCAGGATTTTGAAGGGAGTACCACTGAAGGAAACCCCAAGAGGAGGCGCCACTGATGAAGACTTTAGTCGACCACCATGTTATCTTTTACTTTTTTCGATCAGTTAGGCCGATGTTTTTCCTTCGATTAGACATGAGCTTTTGTAATCGAGTTTGAACCATGTTTGAGTGGAATGAATAAATGTTTGGTGTGTTATGATTGTGCATTCATATGGGTAGTGTATTTCTCATAGACCATTGTTCTATTCTAATTTTCTCACCCACTCCAACCACCAGATGCCTCCGAGACGTGACACTGGTTTCCCGCCGGAGCTCACCCAGCTGCTCCAGCAGCAGAATGCACTGATGCAGCTTCTGATCCAGAACCAGAACAACACAGCCAACAATCCACCGCCACCACCACCACCCACTGTGGACAACTTGACTCGATTTCTGAGGTTGAATCCGCCAGATGTTCTCTAGTAGCACCGAGCCGATTGTGGCTGATGATTGGCTCCGCAAGATTGGAAGAGAGCTAGTCACCGTTGGATGCACTGATGCTGAGAAGGTGCGCTTTGCCGCGCATCAATTGGATGGACCTGCAGCTTCTTGGTGGGAGAATTACACCGCCACTTTTCCCTTGGGTGGCATCACTTGGGATCAATTCCAGCAGGCCTTTCGCACTGCTCATGTCTCATCTGGAGCCATGAGTCTGAAGAAGCGTGAGTTCCGAAACTTGCGCCAGGGGAACCGTACTGTGGCACAGTACGTGGAGGAATTCAGCAAGCTTGCTCGCTATGCCCCTGATGATGTGGCCACTGATGCCGCCAAGCAGGAGAAGTTCCTTGAGGGACTCAATGATGAATTGAGCATGCAGCTTATTGTGGCTACTTTCAACAACTACCAGGAGCTGGTAGACAAGGCCACCATTCTGGAAGGCAAGCAGCAGCAGATAGAAAACGCAAGCGGAAGTATAGCCAGGGAAGCACAACTCAGAACTCAGCAGAAGCCCCGCTATACACCGCACTCGGAGGGCACACCCATCATAACCATGGAGCTCATAACCATGGTGGAAATGGAAACAACCGCAGCCAGACAACAAGTCAGGCCATGGCAATGGCAATGGCAATGGTAATGGCAATCAGCACCGTTCTGCCCGGCTCCAAGGATCTGAGCCACATCACCGCTTCAAGTGCCGTAAGACAGGCACTACGCCACCGACCGCCCGGAGGCCAAGAGAAACGGAAATGGCAATGGAGGCTCAGTGAAGAAGCCCAATCCTTTCCTCGTGCTCAAGTGAATCACATCGACGTGGAGAACGCCTATGATCAGCCGATAATCGTGGTTGGTAAGTTTTATTGAATTCACGCTCAGTTTTGGTTCTTTGATTCGGTGCAACGATTCATTCATATCAAGGGTAGTTGTGGATAAGTACGGATTACGACTAGAACCCTTAGAAGCCCCTCCGCCGGGCCCGCAGAGGAGAAATGATGGCAGGATTAAGCTGTCCCGCAAACCTCAACATCGGGAACCACAAATTTCCGTAGAACTCATAGTGTTGGAAACTCAGACCTTGGATGTAATCCTAGGCATGGATTGGTTGTCCAAGTATGAAGGGAACATTGATCGTGCAAGAAGTCTATTCTGCTCACCACCCCGGAGCGTAAGAGGATCAAGTATGTGGCCCGCACAGCCAGATGAAGAATCAGTGCATTCCCTCACGGAGTTGTTCAGAGGAAGTGCCAGAGTGCAAGAATTTCCCGATGTGTTCCGGAGGAATTACCAGAATGCCACCGACAGAGACATTGAGTTTCGATTGAGTTATTGCCGCACAGCCCCAATATCCAAGAGACCTTATCGGATGCCCCGAATGAGTTGAAAGAGATCAAGGAACAAATAAATGAGTTATTGGAGAAAGGATATATTCACCAAGCTCATCACCTTGGGGAGCCCAGTTCTTTTGGTAGAGAAGAAGGATGGAAGCTTGAGGATGGTTGTGGATTATCGCATTGAACGAGGTAACCATCAAGAACAAGTACCTCCGCCAATGATCAATGACTTGTTTGATCAGCTTGTTGGAGCCAAGGTATTCTCTAAGATCGATCTTCGATCGTGGTATCATCATTGAAAATTCGTGAAAAGGATATACCCAAAACAGCATTCACCACGGTATGGTTTATATGAGTATACCGTCATGTCATTTGATTGACTAATGCTCCTGCATACTTCATGAATTTGATGAACAAGGTGTTCATGGAGTATTTGGACAAGTTTGTCGTGGTGTTCATCGATGACATATTGATATTCTCCAAGAGCGAGGAAGAGCATAAGGAACATTTGCGCCTAGTTCGAGAAACTTCGAGAACATCACTGTATGCCAAATTCAGCAAATGTGAATTTTGGCTAAAGGAAGTTGGATTCCTCGGACATGTTATTTCAGGAGAAGGAATAGCAGTTGATCCCGCCAAGGTTGAATCACCACCGATTGGCGTCACCCACCTCACCAAGGAGATCCGCAGTTTTCTCGGACTCGCAGGATATTATCGGAGGTTCATTGAGAACTTCTCGAAGATTGCCAAGCCCATGACTGAGCTGTTGAAGAAGGAAGCCAAGTATGTTTGGACCGAGGAATGTGAAGCCAGTTTTCAGGAATTGAAGAAACGGTTGGTCACAGCCCCAGTGTTGATATTGCCGGACATACATAAGGAATACCAGGTCTATTGTGACGCTTCTCGTCAAGGACTCGGAGGAGTATTGATGCAGGAAGGTAAGGTTGTAGCTTATGCCTGCACAGCTACGGCCTCATGAGATGAATTATGCCACGCATGATTTGGAGTTAGCAGCTGTAGTGCATGCACTCAAGACCTGGAGACATTTCCTCATCGGAAATCGTTGTGATGTCTATACAGATCACAAGAGTTTGAAATATATCTTCACGCAGAAGGAATTGAACCTCAGGCAGAGGAGATGGCTAGAGTTGATAAAGGACTACGACATGAGGCTGCATTACCACCCCGGTAAGGCCAATGTTGTAGCAGATGCCTTGAGCCGTAAGAGTTATGTGAACACTCTTACAGCAGGAGGATTACCCCAGGAGTTAGTCGATGACCTCAGAGATCTCCGACTGGAGATAGTTCCGAAAGGATTTGTCGCAACTCTGGAAGTTCAGTCCACCTTGACCGAAAAGATTCGTGAAGCCCAGAAGTCGGACAAGGAAATCGATGAGATTAAGCAAAAGATGGAGGAAGGAAAAGCTAAAGGATTCCGAAAGGATGAACATGGAACTATATGGTTTGAGGATCGTATATACGTGCCCAATGATCCCGAGCTCAGGAAGCTAATTCTTCAGGAGGCTCATGATTCCCCGTACTCAATTCACCCCGGCAACACCAAGATGTACCTGGATTTGAAGCAAAGTTTCGTGGATGTATGAAGAAGGACATTGCCGAGCACGAGTCAGATGCGATGTTTGCCAACGTAAAGGCAGAACATCGAAGCCAGCAGGTTACTTCAACCTTTGCCGATTCCCGATTGGAAATGGGAGAAACTTGGTATGGATTTCATCACAGGATTACCCAGACCCGCTCAGGTTATGATTCTATCCGGTAGTGGTTGATCGCTTGACTAAGGTAGCTCACTTCATTCCCGTGAAGACTACCTATACCAGTGCCAAGTTGGCCAAGATATACATGACCAGGATCGATGTCTACATGGAGTTCCGAGGAAAATCGTGTCGATAGAGGAACGCAGTTTACCTCAAAGTTTTGGAAGCAATTGCATGAAACTTTGGGTACGAGGCTGGAATTCAAGACAACTTTTCATCCGCAGATGATGGACAGACCGAGAGAGTCAATCAGATTCGGAGGACATGTTGAGAGCTTGTGTGCTAGACTATGGGTCTAGCTGGGATGATAATTTGCCGACGCAGAGTTCTCGTACAACAACAGCTTATCAATCCAGTTTGAAGATGGCCCTTTCAAGCTCTATACGGAAGGAGGTGCAGGACACCATTCTTGTGGGATAGTGTTGAGATCGATCACTTTTCGGTTCCGATCTTATCAAGGATTCAAGAGAAAGTCAAGCTGATTCGAGACCGGCTCAAGATAGCACACACAATGACGTAAGAGTTATGCCGACAAGAAGCGCAAGGAGGTGACTTACGAAGTGGGAGACCGAGCATACCTTCGTGTGTCTCACTTCGTGGAATCAAGAGGTTTGGAGTCAAGGAAAGTTAGCACCCGATTCATTGGCCCTACAAAATCCTCGAACGTCGTGGAGAAGTTGCATACAAGTTGGAATTGCCGGAAGGATTGTCCGGAGTTCATGATGTTTTCCACGTTTCTCAGTTAAAGAAGTGCCATGCCGACATGGCCGATGTTCCGTTGAGAGACACAGTGCCCCTAGAGGCCATACAGCTTGACAGTGATTTGACTTACAAGGAGAAACCCGTCAAAATTCTCGAGACTGCAAGCAGAGTCACCCGCAGCAAAGTCATCAAGTTTTGCAAGGTGCTGTGGAGTCACCACACCGAGGAAGAAGCCACCTGGGAACGCGAAGAAGATCTTCGTCGAGACCATCCGCACCTATTTGCTAGCCAACCCGAATCTCGAGGGCGAGATTCATCTTAAGGTGGGTAGGTTTGTAACATCCCAAATTTCCTATTTGGAATGTTTTACAATTATAGATAAGCATCCTATGCATCCTGTTTGAATTTGAATGCCATTTGAAGTTTCAGAGCTATTTGAGTTTGAATTTGAATTCCAAACTTTGGCACATGGGAAACAATTCAAAAACTAAGCCTGATAAATACTTGATCAAAAGTATGAGAGGAGCAAACATGACACTCCAAAAAAATATCAGAGGAAACAATGCCAAAAGAATTGGATTCAAAACCTGAAATTTATTTGAATTTGAAAAAAATAGATTTTTATGAAGTTTGGATTTTGACTTTGGAAAAATGTTCAAATGAAAGGAATATTCCTGATCATTTTGGTATATATATACCCTATATAAAATATTTATAGTTTAGGTTTTATTTTTGTTTTGTTTTAATTAAAAAATAAAAAAAAACCTTCTAGGCGCCAAACTAGGCCACCCAGGCCCAGCCAGCGCCACCTCACCCTCCGCACCCTGCCACTGCCCGGCCTAAGCCGGCCCACTGAGCCAGCCCGACCGAGCGAGCCAGCCCAGCTCCACCGACCGGCCTCGCCCCTCGCCCGATTCCCCTAGGCTTCGGCCGACCGACCGAACCATCCCCCTCTCTCTCTCACTGACCCGCGGGCCCCGCCCCGTCTTCTTCCCCCTCGCCCAAGCCACGCAGCTCGCCGGAGATCCACCGGATCCCGAAGGATCCGGGATCCCCCGACGCCCCGATGCCCTTCCGAATCATCCCCGAGGCCCGGCTATAAAAGCCAGACCCCTCCGCACCCCATTCCCCCTAGCGACGCCGGACCCCCTCTCCTTCTCCCTCCCGAGCTCACCGGAGCACCGAACCCCTCCCCGCCGCCAAAGTCGCCGCCGACGCCACCACAGTCCACCCGACCTCCCAACACCACCGAACCTCCCGTGCTCGTGCGCGTCTCTCGACGACTCTCGGGAGCTCGCCGACGTCCGGACGCCCGAGCCGACTCTTCGCCGCCGCCGCCGCCGCCGAGTCCGTAAGCCCCAAGCATCCCCTCCACTGCTCGATCCTAAACCTAGGGTTAGGATTAGAGGCCCCAAGGGGTATGTTTTATTAGAAAACCGCCGCCCGATCGGTTTATTATTTAGTTTAGGTTTATTTTATTAGGCCGGTTCGTTAGTTTAAACCCTAGGCCCGTTTAGACTAAACTACGCTTACAGGGCACAAGATAGGCCCATTGGGCTTTTCCTTTTATTTTGATTTTCTGTTTTATTTAATAGTTTCAATTTTCAAAATGTATATCTTTTATTCTGTTTAATATTTTTGAGTGATTCTTTTTTGTTGGATTGCAAATTTTATGTAGTTTCTGAAAACATATATTTAGCTATGTTAAAAATAATTAAAAATGCTTTAATATTGTTTTAGTCAGAATAGCAAATCTGCTATAGTTTTAGTTAGAAAAATTATTTTTGCATGATTCTTTTTGCCATCACTTTATTTTGATATTGCCAAACCCTAGAAATTAACTTTGGTATTTTAGGATTAATAAATAACTAATTCTAGGCAGAATCCTATTAATCCTAATTAATTAACTAGTTCCTGTTTTCCTAATTAATTAATTAGTAAATTAATTTATTTTAACTTGTGACTAGTTATTCTAGGTTAGTTTCTGTCACTCCATTAGATGAACTTTTATTTATAATTAATAAAAGTTTTAAATTAATTTTCTTAATGGAAATTGGATTAGGCCTAAAATGAGTTTTATAATAGCTTTTAATTAATTCTTTTGCTCCTAGTTGCTTAGTTAATCCTTTTCTGTTAAGTTAACCTAAAACCATGATTAGGTTATATTAGGAAATTTTGTTATATAAAACTATTTTTGCTATTGTTTGGTGTAGGGAAAACTTTGAATTTGTTTCTTTGAATTTTTCTTTTGGATTTGGCTTTGATTGTTTTGTTGTGCTATGTTACCATTGTTATCTTGTGTGATCCTCTTGCTTTATGCTTATTGTGTTATTGTTTGTCTCGGTAGAGTTCCTGAGTGCTAAGCTTGCTACTACGACTCTTTAGCTTACGAGGATCATCAGAAGGCAAGTTTTGATCATGTTATTTCTATACCTATGTTTTTGTGCATTAGTAGTTGTCACCACCCCACCATTGCATGCAGTAGTGAAATCTTGAAGTCATTAAACTTGAGTAGTATCATGTGGTAGGATGAACCATTCCCTTGTTACCATGTCCCCGGACGTAGTAGTTATTTTGCTATGCTCGAGACGGATTTGGGATGAGTGAAATTCATAAGCAAGATGTGAGAGTCAATGATGATGACCCCATGAACTACAATGATCAAGATGGACTTCGAAAATCACTACTGGGTGGAGGACGGTTGACGGGCACCTGGAGCACCAGTGGTGGCGGGATGCATGGAGAAGCGCCATGACATCCTGCGGAAAGCTTCACCCAGCCACAAAGAGAAGGATGGATGCCCCATGACCGGAAGCTTACATGCAGCCGCAAGCCATTATGGGCTCGCTGGGTTGACCCTAGTAGTGACGCTGGCTGGACGGTACTACGAGAAGTAGACGAACGGTAGGATTGGATGGGTACGGCAAAGGGCGTAAGAACTCTTTGGAAGACCTGTTTATTCGTCCGCCTTCAAACACCATGAAGTGCGAAGACTTTAAAGGAGGGAATGATTCTTGGGAAAGTCGCAAACCTCTGCAGAGTGTTATAACCTAATCGATTAGCCGTGTCCCCGGTTACGGACATTTGAGCCTCTGGACCTTGGAAGTATTCGGATATCTCAACACTAAAATTAATGGATTTAATTTGATGGGTTTATGACTTAATAATAATTTGGGAACGAGATATTGGTTGGCGGAACCATCTCAATAACTACCAACAATTTGTAGTAATTTGCAAATAAGTCCACTGTAGTAGGATAAAATTGGCTTTTCGCAAAATGATGAAACTTAGAGCTCCACAGCCAAAATGCATATAGTGTTAGTAACTTTATTATTGTTAATCTTTTTGACTTGCCAGCTTATTCCAAAAAGCTGACCTACATGGCTGCAACGTATTATGTTGCAGAGATATATTCCGATCAGGAGTGAGGCTACGCTCCGCGCTTGGCGATTGCCCTTTGGAGTCGGATGGACTCGCTTATCTTCGACGCTTCCGCAGCAATTTAGTTTATTTCTCATGAGTTGGCCTTGAGCCGAATTTATTCCCTTGTAATAAAGACTCTATATGAGAATCGATTAATGATATTCAGGTGATTGAACTTTGATTACTTTATCGATGTAATCGTGAGTACCAAAGATGATCTTGGGATGTATACATACGTAGATTTGACCGATTTTGGGTCAGGTCGCTACAGATCTATGGAGATGCCCATCGATTGATGTTAATGCAAGGAGTAGGGATTGCCATGCAACGGATGCACTAGAGATATAAATGTATGAAAGCTCAGCAAAAGAAACTAAGTGGGTGTGCATCCAACTTGCTTGCTCACGAAGACCTAGGGCACTTGAGGAGGCCCATTGTTTGAATATACAAGCCAAGTCCTATAATGAAAAATTCCACTAGTATATGAAAGTGACAAAACAAGAGACTCTCTATCATGAAGATTATGGTGCTACTTTGAAGCACAAGTGTGGCAAAGGATAGTAGCATTGTCCCTTCTCTTTTCCTCTCTTTTTTGGGCCTTCTTTTATGGCCTTTTTTATTCCTCACTTGGGACAATGCTCTAGAAAATGATGATCATCACACTTCTATTTATTTACAACTCAATGATTACAACTCGGTAGTAGAACAAAATATGACTCTATATGAGTGCCTCCCTGTGTACCGGATATGCAATAAACAAGAGTGACATGTATGAAAGAATTATGAACGGTGGCTTTGCCACAAATACTATGTCAACTACATGATCATGCTAAGCAATATGACAATATTGAATGTGTCATGATAAACGGAATGGTGGAAAGTTGCATGGCAATATATCTCAGAATGGCTATGGAAATGCCATAATAGGTAGGTATGGTGGCTGTTTTGAGGAAGATATAAGGAGGTTTTGTGTGAAAGAGCGATCATATCACGGGTTTGGATGCACCGCTAAGTTTGCACCAACTCTCAATGTGAGAAAGGGCAATGCACTGCATCAAGAGGCTAGCAATGATGGAAGGGTGAGAGTGCGATAATCCATGGACTCAACATTAGTCATAAATAACTCACATACTTATTGCAAAAATCTACAAGTCATCAAAAACCAAGCACTACGTGCATGCTCCTAGGGGGATAGATTGGTAGGAAAAGACCATCGCTCGTCCTCGACCGCCACTCATAAGGAGGACAACCAAAGAACACCTCATGTTTCAAATTTGTTACATAACGTTTACCATTCGTGCATGCTACAGGATTTGCAAACTTCAACACAAGCATTTCTCAAATTCACAACTACTCAACTAACACGACTTTGATATTATTACCTCCATATCTCAAAACAATCATCAAGCATCAAACTTTCTTAGTATTCAAAACACTCATAAGAAAGTTTTACTAATCTTGAATACCTAGCATATTGGGATTATTTAAGCAAATTACCATGCTATTTAAGACTCTCAAAATAATCTAAGTGAAGCATGAGAGATCAATAGTTTCTATAAAACAAATCCACCACCGTGTTTCTAAAAGATATAAGTGAAGTACTAGAGCAAAACTATATAACTCAAAAGATATAAGTGAAGCACATAGAGTATTCTAATAAATTCCAAATCATGTATGGCTCTCTCAAAAGTTGTGTACAGCAAGGATGATTGCAGTAAAATAAAAGCAAAGACTCAAATCATACAAGACGCTCCATGCAAAACACATATCATGTGCTGAATAAAATATAGCTCCAAGTAAAGTTACCGATGAAAGTAGATTTAAAGAGGGATGCCTTCCGGGCATCCCAAGCTTTGGCTTTTGGTGTCCTTAGATTATCTTGGGGTGCCATGGGCATCCCCAAGCTTAGGCTCTTGCCACTCCTTGTTCCATAATCCATCAAAATCTTTCACCCAAAACTTGAAAACTTCACAACATAAAACTCAACAGAAATCTCGTGAGCTCTGTTAGCTTAAAAAAACAAAAGACCACTTCAAGGTACTGTAATGAACTCATTCTTTATTTATATTGGTGTTAAACCTAATTTATTCCAACTTCTATATGGTTTATAAACTATTTTACTAGCCATAGATTCATCAAAATAAGAAAACAACACACGAAAAACAGAATCTGTCAAAGACAGAACAATCTGTAGTAATCTGTAACTAACGCAAACTTCTGAAACTCCAAAAAATCAGCAAAAAGAGGAAGAAATAGAAAATTTGCTTATTGATCAGCAGCAATTGGAATCACTATTTTATCTCGTTCTGATGATTTTTAACAATTATTTTCGTGAACAGAAAGTTTCTAGAAATTACAGCAAGATCAAATAACTATCATCCAAGAAGATCCTATAGGTTTAACTTGGCAAAAACACTAATTAAAACATAAAAACACATCTAACCATAGGCTAGAACAAATATTTATTGAATAACAACAAGTAAAAATATTGGGTTGTCTCCCAACAAGCGCTTTTCTTTGAAGCCTTTTAGCTCGGCATTGATAATTTTAATGCTGCTCACGTGAAAGATAAGAATTGAAGAACAAAGAGAGCATCATGAAGCATGTGAAAAACACATCTAAGTCTAACATACTTCCTATGCATAGGCATCTTATAGGCAAACAAATCATCAAGGCAAGCAAATCCTAGCATATGCAAGGAAGAAGAGAGAAACAATAGCAATCTCAACATAACGAGAGGTAACTTATTATCATGAAAATTTCTACGACCATATTTTCTCTCTCATAATAATTACATGTGGGATCATAAGAAAATTCAACAAAATAGCTATCACATAAAATATTTTCAACACGATCCACATGCATGAAAAGTTGACACTCTTCCGAAATAGTGGGATTAACATTAACTAAAGTCATCACCTCTCCAAACCCACTTTTATCAAAAATTTCATAAGATTGAATATTCTCCAAATATGTGGGATCTAAAGTTGAGACTCTTCCAAACCCACTATCAATATTATTGCAAACAATATTATCAATCTCATATTCATCACTGGGATTAAATAAATTTTCAAGATCATAAGAGGAATCACCCCAATCACGATCATTGCAACAAGTAGTAGACATAGCAAAACTAGCATCCCCAAGCTTAGGGTTTTGCATATTATTAGCACAATTGACATCAAGAGAATTTATAGTAAAATCATTTAAATCATGCTTTTCATCGAGGGAACTATCAAGCATGGGTGCAATAGCAACGATCTCATTTTTAACATAAGGAACTATAGCAAATTCGTCTTCATAAATATTGGCATCATGGCCACAAGAATAGCAAGCATCATGTTCATCAAGGGATATTTCAACCAAATCATCGGAATCATCATTATCTATAGATTCATGCATATTATTATTTTATTCCAAAGCAACGGTCATTTTTTCAATAAATTCTTGTACATAGACATTATGAGCAAGGTTTTCATTGCAATATTTAAGTATGACAGAATTTTCAGATTTGTTGAGAGTAAAATCATACTTTTCAATCAAAGAAGCAACTTCATGAGCACCCTTAAAACGACAAATTCTTCAATTTGTTCGATATCATAGTAACTATAAACACCCCTTGCATCAGAAGATAAGATTTCATTATCATTGAACTCACATAGGTAGGGAAGGTGTTTTTTAGGGTTCTTAGAGCAACAAGTAAAATCACACATTTCACAAAGATTCCAAGCAAAGCATAGCATAGCAAACTATTTATATGATACCATAAGAGTCTCCTTTTCGCATAAACGATAACGCACAAAATGAGCATGCTCATCTAAAGATTTCCCATCAACTAGGCTAGTTGGGGTTTCGACGCAGCGAAAGATAAGGAAAGATGCAAGCAAATAGAAGGCACGTGGAAACACAAACAAAGATACATACGGGAAGAAGGCAAACGGAAAAGAGAGGGCGAATAAAACGGCAAGAGTGAAGTGGGGGAGAGGTAAACGAGAGGCAAATGGCAAATAATGTAATGCGGAGATAAGGGATTGTGATGGGTACTTGGTATGTTGACTTTTACGTGAGACCTCCCAAAGAATGGCGCCTGTAAATCTTCTTTCTACCTCTTGAGCACTGCGTTGTTTTTCCTTGAAGAGGAAAGGATGATGCAGCAAAGTAGCGTAAGTGTTTCCCTCAGTTTTTGAGAACCAAGGTATCAATCCTGTAGGAGGCTACGCGCGAGTCCCTCGTACCTGCACAAAACAAATAACTCCTTGCAACCAACACGATAAGGGGTTGCCAATCCCTTCACGGTCACTTACGAGTGAGATCCGATAGATATGATAGGATAATATTTTTGGTATTTTTGTGATAAAGATGCAAAGTAAAATAAAAGCAAAGTATAAAGCAAAGGAAATAACCAAGTGTTGGAAGATTAATATGATGAAGATAGACCCGGGGCCATAGGTTTCACTAGTCGCTTCTCTCAAGAGCATAAGTATTTTACGGTGGGTGAACGATTTTGTTGAGCAATTGATGAATTGAGCACGTTATGAGAATATCTAGGTATGATCATGTATATAGGCATCACGTCCGAGACAAGTAGACCAACTCCTGCTGCATCTACTACTATTACTCCACTCATCGACCGCTATCCAAAGATGCATCTAGAGTATTAAGTTCATGAAAACAGAGTAACACCTTAAGCAAGATGACATGATGTAGAGGGATAAATTCATGCAATATGAGAAAAACTCATCTTGTTATCCTCGATGGCAACAATACAATACGTTTGCTGCCCTCATCACATCGGGAAAGGACACCGCAAGATTGAACCCAAAGCTAAGCACTTCTCCCATTGCAAGAAAGATCAATCTAGTAGGCCAAATCAAACCGATAATTCAAGAGACTTGCAAAGATAACCAATCATACATAAAAGAATTCAGAGAAGATTCAAATATTGTTCATAGATAATCTTGATCATAAACCCACAATTCATCGATCTCAACAAACACACCGCAAAAGAAGATTACATCGAATAGATCTCCACAAGAGAGGGGAGAACATTGTATTGAGATCCAAAAGAGAGAAGAAGCCATCTAGCTACTAACTATGGACCCAAGATCTGAGGTGAACTACTCACACTTCATTGGAGATGCTATGGTGATGATGTAGAAGCCCTCCATGATGGATGCCCTCCCGAGGAGCTCCGAACAGGCCCCAAGATGGGATCTCGTGGAGTGCAGAAGGTTGCGGCGGTGGAATTAGGTTTTTGGCTCCGTATCTGATCGTTTGGGGGTACGTAGGTATATATAGGAGGAAGGAGTATGTCGGTGGAGCAACAGGGCCCACGAGGGTGGAGAGCGCGGCCCCCTACCTCGTGGCCTCCTCTTTTGTTTCTTGACGTAGGGTCCAAGTCTCCTGGATCATAATCTTCCTAAAAATCACGTTCCCGAAGGTTTCATTCCGTTTGGACTCCGTTTTGATATTCCTTTTCTCTGAAACTTTGAAATAGGTAAAAAGTAACAATTCTGGGCTGGGCCTACGGTTAATAGCTTAGTCCCAAAATAATATAAAAGTGGATAATAAAGCCCAATATTGTCCAAAACAGTAGATAATATAGAATGGAGCAATCAAAAATTATAGATACGTTGGAGACGTATCACAGGTGTGCGCAAGTCGCCGCCCGTGCAGCTTAATCTACATCAACCTGCCAGAGCCGCGTTGAGCCGCCCTTGCCGCTTTGAGCCGCCGGGGTTATATTAAGTCGCCGGTCCTGCACGAGCCACCGGAACTATATTGAGTCGCTGGTATACCTGAGCCACCTCTGTCGCGATAAACGGATCATCCGTCGTCCAAACAAATCAGGTGATATCTATCCAAATTTGTTTTATTAGCACATGTTATTTTGTCTACAGGGCTGATATAGGCCCATTGGGCTTTTTCTTTTTATTTTGATTTTTGTTTTAGCGAATAGTTTCAATTTTCAAAAATATATCTTTTATTCTGTTTAATATTTTTGAGTGATTCTTTTTTGTTGGATTGCAAATTTTATGTAGTTTCTGAAAAACATATATTTAGCTATGTTAAAATAATTAAAAATGCTTTAATATTGTTTTAGTCAGAATAACAAATCTGCTATAATTTTAGTTAGAAAATTATTTTTGCATGATTCTTTTTGCCATCACTTTATTTTGATATTGCCAAACCCTAGAAATTAACTTTGGTATTTTAGGATTAATAAATAATTAATTCTAGGCAGAATCCTATTAATCCTAATTAATTAACTAGTTCCTGTTTTCCTAATTAATTAATTAGTAAATTAATTTATTTTAACTTGTGACTAGTTATTCTAGGTTAGTTTCTGTCACTCCATTAGATGAACTTTTATTTATAATTAATAAAAGTTTTAAATTAATTCTTAATGGAAATTGGATTAGGCCTAAAATGAGTTTTATAATAGCTTTTAATTAATTCTTTTTGCTCCTAGTTGCTTAGTTAATCCTTTTCTGTTAAGTTAACCTAAAACCATGATTAGGTTATATTAGGAAATTTTGTTATATAAAAACTATTTTTGCTATTGTTTGGTGTAGGGAAAAACTTTGAATTTGTTTCTTTGAATTTTCTTTTGGATTTGGCTTTGATTGTTTTGTTGTGCTATGTTACCATTGTTATCTTGTGTGATCCTCTTGCTTTATGCTTATTGTGTTATTGTTTGTCTCGGTAGAGTTCGGTCTGAAGCTTGCTACTCGACTCTTTAGCTTCGAGGATCATCACAAGGCAAGTTTTGATCATGTTATTTCTATACCTATGTTTTGTGCATTAGTAGTTGTCACCACCCACCATTGCATGCGATAGTGAAATCTTGAAGTCATTAAACTTGAGTAGTATCATGTGGTAGGATGAACCATTCCCTTGTTACCATGTCCCGGACTAGTAGTTATTTGCTATGCTTTAGGCGGGATTTGGGATGAGTGAAATTCATAAGCAAGATGTGAGTCAATGATGATGACCCCATGAACTACAATGATCAAGATGGACTGGAGAAAATCACTCTGGGTGGAGGACGGTTGTGGGCACCACAGGGCACCCGTGGTGGCAGGATGCATGGAGAAGCGCCATGACATCTGCGGAAGCTTCACCCACAAAGAGAAGGATGGATGCCCCATGACGGAAGCTTACAGCATAAGCCATTATGGGCTCTGGCTGGGTTGACCCTAGTAGTGACGCTGGTGGGCGGTTCGAAAGTGACGGTAGGATTGGATGGGTACGGCGGTGGCGGAAGAACTCTTTGGAAGACCTGTTTCATTCGTCCGTCTTCAAACACCATGAAGTCGAAGACTTTAAAGGAGAATGATTCTTGCGGGGAAAGTCGCCAAACCTCTGCGAGTGTTATAACCTAATCGATTAGCCGTGTCCCGATTCGGACATTTGAGCCTCTGGACCTTGGAAGTATTGGATATCTCAACACTAAAATTAATGGATTTAATTTGATGGGTTTATGACTTAATAATAATTTGGGAGCGAGATATTGGTTGGCGGAACCATCTCAATAACTACCAACAATTTGTAGTAATTTGCAAATAAGTCCTTTGTAGTAGGATAAAATTGGCTTTTACAAAATGATGAAACTTAGAGCTCCTGACCAAAATGCATATAGTGTTAGTAACTTTATTATTGTTAATCTTTTGACTTGCCGACTTATTCCAAAAAGCTGACCTACATGGCTGGTATTATGTTGCGAGATATATTCGATCAGGGGTGAGGCTACGCTCGGCGAATTGCCCTTTGGTCGGATGGACTCGCTTATCTGACAACTTCGCGACAATTTAGTTTATTTCTCATGAGTTGGCCTTGAGCGAATTTATTCCTTAATAAAGACTCTATATGAGAATCGATTAATGATATTCAGGTGTGATTGAACTTTGATTACTTTATCGATGTCTTTGAGTACATGATCTTGGGATAGATGCGGACACGAGAGATTTGACCGATTTTGGGTCAGTCGCTTCTGAGAGATGGTAGGCACTGCGTGACCGTAGGATCGTAACCCTAGGATCGAGAAGCCATAAGCGAGACCATTTACTTTGAACCCCTTTCATTCTATAATTCTTCTGTTCTATTAACTCTTCTCCCCTTTGCAACATTCTAGATGGCCGCGAGAGTTCAACCAGTTTGCTACGAGTTCGCGGCCCGATGAGGCGATGCCCTTTGGAAGAAGCTGGTCGGATATGGTGAAGCAGTGAAGATGCTCTACCCTCGATCAAACCCACTAATGCACTTCGGACACCGCTGGATTGAGGTGCATATCGAGAACCTTTGGAGGACACCAGGCCTATCAACTTTGAGTTCACAAGTTCAAGCTGGATCATCGGAAGGGGCGTGGCGATCTACCGAGCATGGACATCTCAGAGAGATCTGAGGGCGAGCTTCGATCACTCAGACCTCGCCATGGTTTCTCGCGAGGCAAGGAATGGAGATCATCCATTACCATCGAGGGCGATTCCTCTTTCTTACATCAGGGACTTGGAATGTCTTCTCGAGAAGCAGAGATTGGGCTCGCCGTAACTTCGAGACACCGGAAGCTTTGTTCCATGACTGGGCGGAGGAGAAAGCAGCGCAATTTCCTTGGCCATGAGGAAGAAATCACGGACTTCATGGAGATAGTCGGCGACACGAAGATGAAGCTTGCGATTGAGGAGAAGATGGACTTGGAGGATCTTTGAGTGGAGATGAAGCACCCTCGTGAGCAATGATCGAGTTTTGAAGGGAGTACCAGAAGGAAACCAAGAGGGCGCCACGGTAGACTTTGACCGACCACCATATCTTTTACTTTTTAGGTCGATTAGGCCGATGTTTTCCTTGATTAGACATGAGCTTTTGTAATCGAGTTTGAACCATGTTTGAGTGGAATGAATAAATGTTTGGTGTGTTATGATTGTGCATTCATATGGGTAGTGTATTTCTCATAGACCATTGTTCTATTCTAATTTTCTCACCCTCCAACCACGGATGCCTCAGGGCGTGACCTTTGGTTTCGCAGAGCTCACCCAGCTGCTCGGCGCGATACCTTGATGACTTGATCGAGAACGAACAACACACCAACAATCCACCGCCACCACCACCACTGTGGACAACTTGACTCGATTTACGAGGTTGAATCCATGATGTTCTCTAGTAGCAGGCGATTGTGGCTGATGATTGGCTCATAAATTGGAAGAGCTAGTCACCGTTGGATGCGCGATCTTTGAGAAGGTGCGCTTTGCCGCGCATCAATTGGATGGACCTGCAGCTTCTTGGTGGGAGAATTACACACTTTTCCCTTGGGTGGCATCACTTGGGATCAATTCCAGCGGGCCTTTCGCCTTTGCTCATGTCTCATCTGGAGCCATGAGTGCGAAGAAGCGTGAGTTCGAAACTTCGCGGAGAACGTCTTGTGGCGCGATGCGTGGAGGAATCAGCAAGCTTGCTCGCTATGCCCCACGATGATGTGGCGATGCATGGCGGAGAAGTTCAGAGGGACTCAATGATGAATTGAGCATGCAGCTTATTGTGGCTACTTTCAGCAACTACCGGAGGTGGTAGACAAGGCCACCATCTGGAAGGCAAGCAGCAGCAGATAGAAAACCATAGCGGAAGTATAGCCGGGGAAGCACAACTCGGGAACTCAGCGAAGCCCGCTATACACCGTACTCGGAGAGCACCCATCATATGGAGCTCATAACCATGGTGGAAATGGAAACAACCGCCAAGGACAACAAGTCAGGCCATGGCAATGGCAATGGCAATGGTAATGGCAATCAGCACCGTTCTTTGACTCAGGGTCTGAGCCACATCACAGCAAGTGCCGGAAGACTCATACGGCCTTTGGGAGGCCCAGCGAGCGGAAATGGCAATGGAGGCTCGTGAAGAAGCAATCCTTTCCCTCTCTCGTGAATCACGGCGTGGAAGCGTCTATGATCAACCGGACAACGTGGTTGGTAAGTTTTATTGATTCACGTTCAGTTTTGGTTACATTTGATTACGGTGCAGCGCATTCATTCATATCAAGGGTAGTTGTGGATAAGTACGGATTCGCACTAGAACCCTTAGAAGCCCCCTCGCGTGGTTCGCGGGAGGAGAAATGATGGCAGGGATTAAGCTATCCTGCAAACCTCAACATCGAACCACAAATTTCCGTAGAACTCATAGTGTTGGAAACTCGGACCTTGGATGTAATCCTAGGCATGGATTAGTTGTCCAAGTATGAAGGAACATTAGTATGCCGACAAGTCTATTCGCTCCACCCGGGCGAGAAGAGGATCAAAATGTGGCCCGGCTTTGGGATGAAGAATCAGTGCATTCCCTCACGGGAGTTGTTAGGAAGTGCGGTGGTGCAAGAACCCGATGTGTTTCCCGGAGGGAATGCCAGGACCGGAGACGATTGAGTTTGATTGAGTTATTGCCGGCCCCAATATCCAAGAGACCTTATCGGATGCCCCGAATGAGTTGAAAGAGATCAAGGAACAAATAAATGAGTTATTGGAGAAAGGATATATTAGACCAAGCTCATCACCTTAGGGAGCCAGTTCTTTTGGTAGAAGAAGGATGGAAGCTTGAGGATGGTTGTGGATTATCGTGCATTGAGCAGAGGTAACCATCAAGAACAAGTACCCTCCCAATGATCAATGACTTGTTTGATCAGCTTGTTGGAGCCAAGGTATTCTCTAAGATCGATCTTGATCGAGGTATCATCGATTGAAAATTCGTGAAAAGGATATACCCAAAACAGCATTCACCAGGTATGGTTTATATGAGTATACCGTCATGTCATTTGGATTGACTAATGCTCCCATACTTCATGAATTTGATGAACAAGGTGTTCATGGAGTATTTGGACAAGTTTGTCGTGGTGTTCATCGATGACATATTGATATTCTCAAGGCGAGGAAGAGCATAAGAACATTTGCGTCTAGTTACGGAGAAACTTGAACATCTTTTGTATGCCAAATTCAGCAAATGTGAATTTTGGCTAAAGGAAGTTGGATTCCTCGGACATGTTATTTCAGGAGAAGGAATAGCGATTGATCCGCCAAGGTTGAATCGATCACCGATTGGCGATACCCACCTCGAGTCAAGGAGATCCGGATTTTCGGACTCGCGAGATATGGAGGTTCATTGAGAACTAAGATTGCCAAGCCCATGGTGAGCTGTTGAAGAAAAGCCAAGTATGTTTGGACGAGGAATGTAAGCCAGTTTCAGGAATTGAAGAAACGGTTGGTCACTCAGTGTTGATATTGCCGGACATACATAAGGAATACAGTCTATTGTGGCTTCTCGTCAAGGACTCGGAGAATACGATGCAGGAAAGTAAGGTTGTAGCTTATGCCTCCAGACAGCTCGGCCTCATGAGATAATATACCACGCATGATTTGGAGTTAGCAGCTGTAGTGCATGCACTCAAGACACAGAACATTTCCTCATCCGAAATCGTTGTGATGTCTATCAGATCACAAGAGTTTGAAATATATCTTCGCAGAAGAATTGAACCTCGAGCGGAGAGATGGCTAGAGTTGATAAGGACTGACATTGGCTGCAGCATTACCACCCGGTAAGGCCAATGTTGTAGCAGATGCCTTGAGCCGTAAGTTATGAACACTCTTACTGCGGAGGATTACCCGAGGTTAGTCGATGACCTCGAGATCTCCGGCGGAGATAGTTCGAAGGATTTAGTACTTAACTGGAAGTTCAGTCCACCTTGACCGAAAAGATTCGTGAAGCCCGGAAGTCGGACAAGAAATCGATGAGATTAAGCAAAAGATGGAGGAAGGAAAAGCTAAAGTTCGAAAGGATGAACATGGAACTATATGGTTTGAGGATCGTATATCGTGCCCAATGATCCAGCTCGAGAAGCTAATTTCTTGAGGCTCATGATTCCCGTACTCAATTCACCCGGCAACACCAAGATGTACTGGATTTGAAGCAAAGTTTACGGTGGACGGGTATGAAGAAGGACATTGCAGATGCGTAGCCGTATCGATGTTTGCCAGTGTGGCGAACGCCGAGCCAGCGAGGTTACTTCAACCTTTGCGATTCGATTGGAAATGGGAGAAACTTGGTATGGATTTCATCACGGATTACGGGACCCGTTCAGGTTATGATTCTATCTGGGTAGTGGTTGATCGTTTGACTAAGGTAGCTCACTTCATTCCGTGAAGACTACCTATACCGATGCCAAGTTGGCCAAGATATACATGACCAGGATCGTATGTCTACATGGAGTTCGAGGAAAATCGTGTCGGATAGAGAGCAGTTTACCTCAAAGTTTGGAAGCAATTGCATGAAACTTTGGAGTGCGAGGCTGGAATTGATACAACTTTTCATCCATGAGACGGATGGACAGACAGAGAGTCAATCAGATTACGGAGGACATGTTGAGAGCTTGTGTGCTAGACTATGGGTCTTTGGGATGATAATTTGCCGTCTGTGAGTTCTCATACAACAGTTATCAATCCATTTGAAGATGGCCTTCGAGCTCTATCACGGAAGGAGTGCAGGACACCATTCTTGTGGGATAGTGTTGGAGATCGATCACTTTTGGTTCCGATCTTATCAAAGTTCGAAGAAAGTCAAGCTGATTGAGACCGGCTCAAGATAGCACGATCCAGCCGGAAGTTATGCCGACGATGGCGCAAGGAGGTGACTTACGAAGTGGGAGACCGAGCATACCCGTGTGTCTCCACGTGGAATCAAGAGTTTGAGTCAAGGAAGTTAGCACCCGATTCATTGGCCCTACAAAATCCTCGAGCGTCGTGGAGAAGTTGCATACAAGTTGGAATTGCGGAAGGATTGTCGGAGTTCATGATGTTTTCCGTTTCTCGGTTAAAGAAGTGCCATGCCGACATGGCGATGTTCGATTGAGAGACACGGTGCCCTAGAGGCCATACAGCAGCGGTGATTTGACTTACAAGGAGAAACCGTCAAAATTCTCGAGGCGCGCGAGTCACCCAGACAAAGTCATCAAGTTTTGCAAGGTCTTTGTGGAGTCACCACAGGAAGAAGCCACACAGGAGCGAAGAAGATCTTCGTCGAGACCATCCGCACCTATTGCTAGCCAACCCGAATCTAGGCGAGATTCATCTTAAAATGGGTAGGTTTGTAACATCCCAAATTTCCTATTTGGAATGTTTTACAATTATAGATAAGCATCCTATGCATCTGTTTGAATTTGAATGCCATTTGAAGTTTGAGAGCTATTTGAGTTTGAATTTGAATTCAAACTTTGGCACATGAAACAATTCAAAAACTAAGCTGATAAATACTTGATCAAAAGTATGAGAGGCAAACATGACACTCAAAAAAATATCGGAGGAAACAATGCCAAAGAATTGGATTCAAAACCTGAAATTTATTTGAATTTGAAAAAAATAGATTTTATGAAGTTTGGATTTGACTTTGGAAAATGTTCAAATGAAAGGAATATTCCACGATCATTTTGGTATATATACCTATATAAAATATTTATAGTTTAGGTTTTATTTTTGTTTTTGTTTTAATTAAAAAATAAAAAAAACCCTTGAGCGCTAGGCCACCCCAGGCCAGCGCCCACCTCACCCTCACTTTGCTTTGGCCCAACGGCCACTTGAGGCCAGTGGCCCAGGCGAGGCTCCACCGACCGGCCTCGCCTCGCCCGATTCCTAGGCTTGACCGCCAGGCCATCCCCTCTCTCTCTTGACCCATGGGCCGCCCGTCTTCTTCCCTCAAGCCACGTGGGAGATCCTGGATCTGAAGAATCCAGGATCCCAGCCGATGCCCTTCGAATCATCCCAGGGCCCGGCTATAAGCCAGACCCTCCTTTTTCCCCCTAGCGGCGCGGACCCCTCTCCTTCTCCCTCAGAGCTGGCAGACCTGAACCCTCCAATCATGGCAGCCCACCACAGTCACCCGAGACCTCCCCGACTTCCTGAACCTCCCATTGACAAATGGCGTCTCGCCGAGCTGCGGGCTGCCAGGCATCAGGAGCCCCAAAGTATGTTTTATTAAAGGCCCGCCGATCGGTTTATTATTTAGTTGAGTTTATTTTTATTAGGCGGTTCGTTAGTTTAAACCCTAGGCCCGTTTAGACTAAACTACGCACAAGAACAGTATAGGCCCATTGGGCTTTTCCTTTTATTTTGATTTGTTTTAGCGAATAGTTTCAATTTTCAAAATGTATATCTTTTATTCTGTTTAATATTTTTGAGTGATTCTTTTTTTTTGGATTGCAATTTTATGTAGTTTCTGAAAAACATATATTTAGCTATGTTAAAATAATTAAAAATGCTTTAATATTGTTTTAGTCAGAATAGCAAATCTGCTATAGTTTTAGTTAGAAAAATTATTTTGCATGATTCTTTTTGCCATCACTTTATTTTGATATTGCCAAACCCTAGAAATTAACTTTGGTATTTTAGGATTAATAAATAACTAATTCTAGGCAGAATCCTATTAATCCTAATTAATTAACTAGTTCTGTTTTCCTAATTAATTAATTAGTAAATTAATTTATTTTAACTTGTGACTAGTTATTCTAGGTTAGTTTCTGTCACTCCATTAGATGAACTTTTATTTATAATTAATAAAAGTTTTAAATTAATTTTCTAATGGAAATTGGATTAGGCCTAAAATGAGGTTTATAATAGCTTTTTAATTAATTCTTTTTGCTCCTAGTTGCTTAGTTAATCCTTTTCTGTTAAGTTAACCTAAAACCATGATTAGGTTATATTAGGGAAATTTTGTTATATAAAAACTATTTTTGCTATTGTTTGGTGTAGGGAAAAACTTTGAATTTGTTTCTTTGAATTTTTCTTTTGGATTTGGCTTTGATTGTTTTGTTGTGCTATGTTACCATTGTTATCTTGTGTGATCCTCTTGCTTTATGCTTATTGTGTTATTGTTTGTCTCGGTGGAGTTCGGTCTTGAAGCTTACTCTGACTCTTTAGCTTCGAGGATCATCGGCAAGGCAAGTTTTGATCATGTTATTTCTATACCTATGTTTTGTGCATTAGTAGTTGTCACCACCCACCATTGCATGCATAGTGAAATCTTGAAGTCATTAAACTTGAGTAGTATCATGTGGTAGGATGAACCATTCCCTTGTTACCATGTCCCGGGACGTAGTAGTTATTTTGCTATGCTCGTGAAGCGAGATTTGGGATGAGTGAAATTCATAAGCAAGATGTGAGTCGATGATGATGACCCCAGACTACAATGATCAAGATGGAAAATCACTCTTGGGTGGAGGCGGTTGTGGGCACCACAGGAGCACCAGTGGTGGCGGGATGCATGGAAGCGCCATGACATCCTGCGAGCTTCACCCAGCCACAAGAGAAGGATGGATGCCCCATGACCGGAAGCTTACATGCAGCCATGCCATTATGGGCTCTGGCTGGGTTGACCCTAGTAGTAGTGCTGGCTGGGGCGGTACTCACGAGAAGTAGACGAGCGGTAGGATTGGATGGGTGCAGCGGTGGCGGAAGAACTCTTTGGAAGACCTGTTTCATTAGTCCGTCTTCAAACACCATGAAGTCGAAGACTTTAAAGGAGGAATGATTCTTGCGGAAAGTCGCAAACCTCTGCGAGTGTTATAACCTAATCGATTAGCCGTGTCCCGATTACGGACATTTGAGCCTCTGGACCTTGGAAGTATTCCGGATATCTCAACACTAAAATTAATGGATTTAATTTGATGGGTTTATGACTTAATAATAATTTGGGAGCGAGATATTGGTTGGCGGAACCATCTCAATAACTACCAACAATTTGTAGTAATTTGCAAATAAGTCCTTTGTAGTAGGATAAAATTGGCTTTTAAAATGATGAAACTTAGAGCTCCACAAAATGCATATAGTGTTAGTAACTTTATTATTGTTAATCTTTTGACTTGCCACTTATTCAAAAAGCTGACCTACATGGTACTGCGTGTTATATTGCGAGATATATTCGATCAGGAGTGAGGCTACGCTCGGCGCTTGGTGCCCTTTGGAGTCGGATGGACTCGCTTATCTTGGCGCTTCGCAGCAATTTAGTTTATTTCTCATGAGTTGGCCTTGAGCGATTTATTCCTTGTAATAAAGACTCTATATGAGAATCGATTAATGATATTCAGGTGTGATTGAACTTTGATTACTTTATCGATGTCTTTGTGAGTACGGCATGATCTTGGGATGAATACAGACACGGAGATTTGACCGATTTTGAGTCGGTCGCTCTGAGATCTATGGAATGCCATCGATTGATGTTAATGCAAGGAGTAGGGATTGCCATACAGCGGATGCACTAGAGATATAAATGTATGAAAGCTAGCAAAAGAAACTAAGTGGGTGTGCATCCAACGCGCTCCACGAAGACCTAGGGCACTTGAGGCCCATTGTTTGAATATACAAGCCAAGTCCTATAATGAAAAATTCCACTAGTATATAGAAAGTGACAAAACAAGAGACTCTCTATCATGAAGATTATGGTGCTACTTTGAAGCAGTGTGTGAAGGATAGTAGCATTGTCCCTTCTCTCTTTTCCTCTCTTTTTGGGCCTTCTCTTTTTATGGCCTTTTTTATTCCTCACTTGGGACAATGCTCTAGAAATGATGATCATCACACTTCTATTTATTTACAACTCAATGATTACAACTCGGTAGTAGAACAAAATATGACTCTATATGAGTGCCTCGGTGTGTGCAGGATATGCAATAAACAAGAGTGACATGTATGAAAGAATTATGAGCGGTGGCTTTGCCACAAATACTATAAACTACATGATCATGCTAAGCAATATGACAATATTGAATGTGTCATGATAAGCGGAATGGTGGAAAGTTGCATGGCAATATATCTCAGAATGGCTATGGAAATAATAGGTAGGTATGGTGGCTGTTTTGAGGAAGATATAAGGAGGTTTGTGTGTGAAAGGCGTATCATATCACGGGGTTTGGATGCACCGTGAAGTTACCAACTCTCAATGTGAGAAGGGCAATGCACGTGCAGAGGCTAGCAATGATGGAAGGGTGAGAGTCGTATAATCCATGGACTCAACATTAGTCATAAATAACTCACATACTTATTGCAAAAATCTACAAGTCATCAAAAACCAAGCACTACGTGCATGCTCCTAGGGGGATAGATTGGTAGGAAAGACCATCGCTCGTCCTCGACCGCCACTCATAAGGAGGACAACCAAAGAACACCTCATGTTTCAAATTTGTTACATAACGTTTACCATTCGTGCATGCTACAGGATTTGCAAACTTCAACACAACATTTCTCAAATTCACAACTACTCAACTAACACGACTTTGATATTATTACCTCCATATCTCAAAACAATCATCAAGCATCAAACTTCTCTTAGTATTCAAAACACTCATAAGAAAGTTTTACTAATCTTGAATACCTAGCATATTGGGATTATTTAAGCAAATTACCATGCTATTTAAGACTCTCAAAATAATCTAAGTGAAGCATGAGAGATCAATAGTTTCTATAAAACAAATCCACCACCGTGCTCTAAAAGATATAAGTGAAGTACTAGAGCACAAACTATATAACTCAAAAGATATAAGTGAAGCACATAGAGTATTCTAATAAATTCCAAATCATGTATGGCTCTCTCAAAAGTTGTGTACAGCAAGGATGATTGCAGTAAAATAAAAGCAAAGACTCAAATCATACAAGGCGCTCCATACAAAACACATATCATGTCTGAATAAAATATAGCTCAAGTAAAGTTACCGATGAAAGTAGGCGAAGAGGGATGCCTTCCGGGCATCCCCAAGCTTTAACTTTTGGTGTCCTTAGATTATCTTGGGGGTGCCATGGGCATCCCCAAGCAAACTCTTACCACTCCTTGTTCCATAATCCATCAAAATCTTTCACCCAAAACTTGAAAACTTCACAACATAAAACTCAACAGAAATCTCGTGAGCTCTGTTAGCGAAAAAACAAAGACCACTTCAAAGGTACTGTAATGAACTCATTCTTTATTTATATTGGTGTTAAACCTAATTTATTCCAACTTCTATATGGTTTATAAACTATTTTACTAGCCATAGATTCATCAAAATAAGAAAACAACACACGAAAAACAGAATCTGTCAAAGACAGAACAATCTGTAATCTGTAACTAACATAAACTTCTGAAACTCCAAAAATCAGCAAAAGAGGAAGAAATAGAAAATTTGCTTATTGATCAGCAGCAATTGGAATCACTATTTTATCTCGTTCTGATGATTTTTAACAATTATTTTAGTGAACAGAAAGTTTCTAGAAATTACAGCAAGATCAAATAACTATCATCAAGAAGATCCTATAGGTTTAACTTGGCAAAAATTAAAACATAAAAACACATCTAACCATAGGCTAGAACAAATATTTATTGAATAACAACAAGTAAAAATATTGGGTTGTCTCCCAACAAAGCGCTTTTCTTTGAAGCCTTTTAGCGGCATTGATAATTTTAATGCTGCTCACGTGAAAGATAAGAATTGAAGAAAAAGAGAGCATCATGAAGCATGTGAAAAACACATCTAAGTCTAACATACTTCCTATGCATAGGCATCTTATAGGCAAACAAATCATCAAGGCAAGCAAATCCTAGCATATGCAAGGAAGAAGAGAGAAACAATAGCAATCTCAACATAACGAGAGGTAACTTATTATCATGAAAATTTCTCGACCATATTTTCCTCTCTCATAATAATTACATGTGGGATCATAAGAAAATTCAACAAAATAGCTATCACATAAAATATTTTCAACGATCCACATGCATGAAAAGTTGACACTCTTCGAAATAGTGGGATTAACATTAACTAAAGTCATCACCTCCAAACCCACTTTTATCAAAATTTCATAAGATTGAATATTCTCCAAATATGTGGGATCTAAAGTTGAGACTCTTCAAACCCACTATCAATATTATTACAAACAATATTATCAATCTCATATTCATCACGGGATTAAATAAATTTTCAAGATCATAGAAGAGAATCACCCCAATCACGATCATCGCAACAAGTAGTAGACATAGCAAAACTAGCATCCCCAAGCTTAGGGTTTTGCATATTATTAGCACAATTGACATCAAGAGAATTTATAGTAAAATCATTTAAATCATGCTTTTCATCGAGGAACTATCAAGCATGGGTGCAATATATGATCTCATTTTAACATAAGGAACTATATGCAAATTGTCTTCATAAATATTGGCATCACCACAGAATAGCAAGCATCATGTTCATCAAGGATATTTCAACCAAATCATCGGATCATCATTATCTATAGATTCATGCATATTATTATTTTATTCCAAAGCGGTCATTTTTCAATAAATTCTTGTACATAGACATTATGAGCAAGGTTTTCATTGCAATATTTAGTATGACAAATTTTCAGATTTGTTGAGAGTAAAATCATACTTTTCAATCAAAGAAGCAACTTCATGAGCACCCTTAAAACGACAAATTCTTCAATTTGTTCGATATCATAGTAACTATAAACACCTTGCATCGGAAGATAAGATTTCATTATCATTGAACTCACATAGGTAGGGAAGGTGTTTTTAGGGTTCTTAGAGCAACAAGTAAAATCACACATTTCACAAGATTCCAAGCAAAGCATAGCATAGCAAACTATTTATATGATACCATAAGAGTCTCCTTTTTTGGACAAGCGATAGCGCACAAAATGAGCATGCTCATCTAAAGATTTCCCATCAAGGCTAGTTGGGGTTTGACGACGCATAAGGAAAGATGCAAGCAAATAGAAGGCGCGTGGAAACACAAACAAAGATACATGGGAAGAAGGCAAGCGGAAAAGAGGCGAATAAAGCGGCAAAAGTGAAGTGGGGAGAGGTAAGCGAGGCAAATGGCAAATAATGTAATCACGGGAGATAAAGGATTGTGATGGGTACTTGGTATGTTGACTTTTCGTTAGACCTCCCACAATGGCGCGAAATCTTCTTTCTACCTCTTGAGCACTGCGTTGTTTTTCCTTGAAGAGGAAAGGATGATGCAACAAAAATAGCGTAAGTGTTTCCCTCAGTTTTTGAGAACCAAGGTATCAATCACAGTAGGAGGCTACGCGAGTCCTCGATACAAAACAAATAACTCCTTGCAACCAACACGATGAAGTTGCCAATCCCTTCACGGTCACTTACAGTGAGATCGATAGATATGATAGGATAATATTTTATTTTTGTGATAAAGATGCAAAGTAAAATAAAAGCAAAGTATAAAGCAAAGAAATAACCAAGTGTTGGAAGATTAATATGATGAAGATAGACCCGGGGCCATAGGTTTCACTATCGCTTCTCTCAAGAGCATAAGTATTTTCACGGTGGGTGAGCAATTCTGTTGAGCAATGGCGAATTGAGCACAGCTAGGTCAAAATTTCAGTAGCAAAACTCTGTGTAAGTAGGTTAGTCGGGCGGCGGTTTAATAACGAAACTCGGTAGCTTGAATCACTGATTCCGATAAGCGGCGAAAATAAACAGATTTGAAAATCGGATCGAATCGAATCAGAAAAATAGCGGATTAAATCCGATTAAAAGCGACGAGCGGAGTAAATAGCAGACGTTAGATTAACAGAACTAATCCACGAACACATTCATTGAAGCGAGCAGTTCGGTGAGCGTTCATTAAATAAGAAAACCAAAAAAAAAACCATCTAGGGTTTTTTAAAAAAACAAACTTCTTCAAAAAAACGGATCGGGTTTTCTAAAAACGGACCAGAGAGGTTTAGTGGCGTGCTTCCTCGGCTCGCGGCCAGGCTCGGCAGCGGTGAGGTCGGTGAGGTCGGGAGGCTCCGAGGACTCGGCCAGAGGCAGCAGCCGGGCCTCATGTGAGCTCGGGTTGAAGCGGGCGTGGTTGGATGAAGAGGCGGGTTTATAGGAGGGGGTTAGCGGCTTGGGGTAGAGGGAGGCGAGGGGAGCCCGGACTCCAGGCGTGAGGCGGCGTCTTGGCCCATGGAGACAGCGCCTTGCGATGGAGGAGAGGGAGGTGGGGAGGGCGGTGGGCAGTGGGCCTCGACTTGAGCGGGAGTGGGGAAAGCGATTTTTTAAAACAAAAACTAAGCGAATTAAAAAATACCAAAGCGAACTCGAATTTAATACAATTAATTTTCCCGACTCCTAAAATGAGTCGAACAAAATGAACTTTAAAAGCAGGCGATATGCATATTTTTTAAAATGCTCATTTTTTGCCTAAAACAATTAAATCTTCCAAAAACCAAAATTGATTTATTTATAATATCTTCATTTTTCCTATATGTTGGGAAAGTCATATTATTCCCTCTCTTTAACTTTATATCGGAAAACTTTATGAAGATAAATAAATAAATCAATGATCCTATTTTTCAAAATTTGAGAAATCCCAAATATGAAAATAATGAAACTTCCAACTCTCAGGGGTCCTTGAGTTGCGTGAAATTTTCTAGGATCGGAAAATGCGAGAAAATATGATATGCATGATGACCTAATGTATAACATTCCAAATTGAAAATTTGGGATGTTACAATAACTTCTACGTGAATATGAACAAACATAAATCATTCGTTGTCTTCCTTGTCCAACGTCAACAATTTTGGCATATAATATTTTGATGGGGGCTCACAACCACAAAAGATTTCGAGGATAGTATATTTGCATGTGAAAGTTCTCTTCCTTCTACTAATTATTCATGAATTGCTTGTATGACCAATATTGTGATTGTCAAGCTTCAAAAGATTTCTTTCTAAACCCAATGTGAAGCTACCACGGGCATGATATAATTTCAACTTCATGATATTCAATTCATTCAACAATTTACTCATAGGATATAAGTGAAGCACAAGAGTAAATGACAAGCTACTCCAAAAGATATAAGTGAAGATCATGAGCATAATATTTCTTTCTCTCAAATTAATTTAAGTGAAGCAAGAGAATTTCTTCAAAAATATTAAAAACCGCCGTGCTCAAAAGATATAAGTGAAGCACTAGAGCAATTCCATAGAAAAGAGATTCATTGGCGGGATGTGCGTGCCGCTTACCTAGCCTCCACAGCAATTCCATTCCTGTTCGGTCAACACATGGAAATAAAATTTCAAAGGATAAGGATCCGATCTTTTCGGGGATCTTGGTAGCGAATTAATTGCTCCTACCCGTATTAAGGGTCTAGCTGCTAAGCGACTTCCTGCCGTCCGATGCAAATCGATGCGGCTTCAAGGAGACACAAGGCGGCATCTTGCTACGTGAGTGCGACACCGTGTCGAGGAGTTTGGAGACCAAAGTCTCAGCCCAAGCCTGCCGATATGCATTCCTCTGCTCTCTCATTGTCTATGCCGCCTCTGCCCTGCTCCGCCCACCTCGCTCTGCTCCGCCCACCTCCATCGTAGCAATGGTGAACTACCCCTCAATGTCGTCCCTTACCTACCGCCGGGGATGATGATCGAACTTGGTCGGCGGATCGGAAGGTTTGTGATGATATGGTGGTCGGCGCCATTCCTCCTTGAGGCATGACTTCTTGGCAATTCGCGGAGGCTAATCGATTCATCCGCACCACTAGAAGGCTGACATCCGCAACATTATCTAAGGTTTGATACACGACTCTCACTACTTCCCAACAAAATCTCAGATCATCCGCTTCGGTGTTGGTATCTTTGGTTTTGTGAACTCTGTAGATTCGAGACACAGTTGTAGGCACCACTTTTGAGCTTGATGAGAATGAGGTAGAGAACACTGCTGTAATTTCGTTTGTCCCATGATGCTGCTCTGAATATGTGCATCACCACCTTTGGACCAGAAGTTTGGATTCTTTATGTAGGGTTTCCGTCACGATTATCGGACCCAACACTACATGCACAAGTCCGTTGATAAGTTTGGTGCTTTGGTAGATTGGAATAACCTAGGGGATCGAAGGTTTACGCTCATTAAGGCTAGAGTCATACATATCGTCTCATTCAAAAGAGCACTGGTTATCCATCGGTTAGGTGGAGCCCGTCGAGAGTTAGACGATTCTTGTCACCATGCTCTGCTGCAGGCGGCCTGGAGCAGCACATTTGCGGAAGTGCCACCAGTGGAAGGACCCCCTCTAAGAATGGCATCCCTCATCCTTTGCATGGTGATGGCCTCAACGCTGAAACAGATGTATCAACAACAATTGCTGTTGGCTGGCCCAAAATGCAGTTCAAATGAAAACCCTAATGCGAGATGATGGCAATGTTGTTGTGGATCGGGATAATGACATTGAGATTCATCACGAGTGGGGTGTCGGCCTCCTTCACCCCACAAGAGCCACCAATGCTCTATAATTACCAGGAGTGGTTTGCTGGTGAAGGTCTGCAGGTTGATAATGGCATTGTACCCCCAAACAACACTCATGGCAGTCCTGCAGCTGCTTGGAATGACTCAATCTCCATGAGTAACAGTACTGACTCTAGTGCCACAATTTCAGATTCTTATGTCTTGGTTCCTCTAACTCTTATGAACCAGTTCTATCCACGGGAAGCTTAGATGCTTGAGACTTTTTGAAATATTATCTTGGGATGCCTTGGGCATCCCCAAGCTTAATCTTTTGTGTCTCCTTAATTCCTCTCATATCACGTTTTCCCTAAATCTCAAAAGCTTCATCCACACAAAACTCAACAAGAACTCGTGAGATAAGTTAGTATAACCCAATGCAAAAACCTTATCATTCTCTACCGTAGAAAATCACTAAAATTATTATTCAACATTGAATACTAAATGCCTCTGCATATTTAATACTCCTATCCTCAAATAGAATCATTAAACAAGCAAACATATGCAAACATAACAACAATCTGCATCCCCAAGCTTAGTTGCTTGGATATTCCTTCAATATTACCTTGGGGTGCCTTGGGAATACCCAAGCTTAGGGTCTTGCCACTCCTTATTATCCTCATATCGACATCTCACCCAAAACTTGAAAACTTCAATCACACAAAACTTAACGGAACTTCATGAGATAGGTTAGTATGATAAAGAGCAAACCATTTCACTTTGGTACTATCAAAGACAAGATTCATAATTGTTTCCACACAAATCCTACTGTAGCATATCATTGCCACAATTTATATTGAGCAATATAAGCCATTGAAGCTAGAAAACAAGTAACCTATGCATTGAAAACAGAATCTGTCAAAAACAGAAGTCTGTAGTAATCTGTACTCAAACCGTACTTATGATACTCCAAAATTATGAAAAAATTAGGAACACGTGAGCAATTTTAATATTAAACTTCTGCAAAATAATCAACTCAAAAACTCTCTTCTGTTAAAAATGAAATTATTTTACGTGGCATAAAAGTTTCTGTTTTCAGCAAGATCAAATCAACTACCACCCAACATGATCCCAAAGGCTTTACTTGGCACTTTATTAAAACAAAAGCAATAAAACATGATTAATACATTATCTTAATCATGTTAACACATAAAAACAGTAGGTAAACATGTGGGTTGTCTCCCAACAAAGCGCTTTTCTTTAATGCCTTTTAGCTAGGCATGATTATTTCAATGATGCTCGCATAAAAGATAAAATTGAAACATAAAGAGAGCATCATGGAGCATATGAATAGCAAATTTAAGTATAACCCACTTCCTATCGTAGGGATTTTTGAGCAAACAACTTATGGGAACAAGAATCTACTAGCATAGGAAGGAAAAAACATAACTTCAAAACTTTCAACACATAGAGAGAAACTTGATATTATTGCATTTCCTACAAGCATATGTTCCTCCCTCATAATAATTTTCAGTAGCATCATGAATGAATTCAACAATATAACTATCACATAAAGCATTCTTTTCATGATCCACAAGCATAGAAATTTTACTACTCTCCACATAAGCAAATTTATTCTCATGAATAGTAGTGGGAGCAAACTCAACAAAGTAACTATCATGGGATTGAAAATTAAAATCATGATGCAAATTTTCATGGTTATCATTATTCTTTATAGCATACATGGCATCACCATAATCATCATAGGTAGCAACTTTTTTCTCATAATAATCAATTGAAACCTCTTCCAAAATAGTGGATTCATCACTAAATAAAGTCACGACCTCTCCAAATCCACTTTCATAAATATAATCATCATAAATAGGAGGCATGCTTTCATCATAATAAATTTTCTCATCGAAACTTGGGGGAGTAAAAATATCATCTTCATCAAATATAGCATCCCCAAGCTTGTAGCTTTGCATATCATTGGCATCATGGATATTCAAAGAATTCATACTAACAACATTGCAATCATGCTCATCATTCAAATATTTTATGCCAAACATTTTATTGACTTCTTCTTCTAACAATTGAGCACAATTTTCCGATCCATCATTTTCAAGAAAGATATTATAAAGATGATCAATAATATGATGCAACCTCAATTCCATTTTATGTAGTTTTCTTTATAAACCAAACTAGTGATAAAACAAGAAACTAAAAGATTCAATTTCAAGATCTAAAGATATACCTTCAAGCACTCACCTCCCGACAGCAGTAGCCGGAAAAGAGCTTGATGTCTACTATGCAACTTTATTCTTGTAGACACGTGTTGGGCCTCCAAGCGCGAGAGTTACTGTGGGACAATAGCAATTTTCCCTCAAGTGGATGACCTAAGGTTTATCACTCCGTGAGAGGTGTAGGATGAAGATGGTCTCTCTCAAGCGACCACTGCAACCAAATACAAGAAATCTGTTGTGTCCCCAACACACCCAATACAATGGCAAATTGTATAGGTGCACTAGTTCAACGAAGAGGTGGTGATAAAAGTGTAATATGGATGGTAGAAATATATTTTATAATCTGAATAAATAAAAACAGCAAAGTAGAAAATAATAGCGGGCACAAAAGCGGTATTGCAATGCTTGAAAATGAGGCCTAGGGTCCGTACTTTCACTAGTGCAACCTCTCAACAATGCTAATATAATTGGATCATATAACCATCCCTCAAAGTGCGATGAAGAATCACTCCAAAGTTCCTATCTAGCGGAGAACATAAGAATAAATTGTTTGTAGAGTGCAGAAACCACCTCAAAGCTATTCTTTCCGTTCGATATATTCAAGAGTTAGTCCTAAAATAACACAAAGCTATTCTTTCGTTAGACCTATCCTAGAGTTCATACTAAAATAATACCAAAGAAAATTCATATTCATAATACTCAATCCAACAGAAATAACTTCAAAGAGTGCTCCAAGATTTCTATTGGAGAAACAAAGACAAACGTGCATCAACCCCTATGCATAGATTACCCCAATGTCACCTCGGGAATCCATGAGTGAGTGCCAAACATATATCAAGTGAATCAATCGATACCCCATTGTCACCACAGTATTCAATTGCAAGACATATATCAAGTGTTCTCAAATCCATAAGAGTATCCAATCCGATAACACGGAATCTCAAAGGAAAACTAATTCACCACAACAAGATAGTAATGGGAAAACACCATATGATCCGACTATATTAACAAAGCCCGCGATACATCAAGATCATGACATCTCAAGAACACGAGAGAGAGATTAAACACATAGCTCTGGTACAAACCCTCAGCCAGGGTGGACTACTCCCTCCTCATCGTGGTGGCGCGGGATGATGAAGATGGCCACCGGTGATGATTCCCCCCCTCCGAGCAGGGTGCCCAAAAGGGTCTAGATTGGTTTCGGTGGCTCTGAGAGGCCTGCGGAGGCAGAACTTTGATCTAGGTTCACCCTGATGGTTTCTTTATTTATATGATTTTTTGGCGTTGGTTTCACGCGAAGATGGGCCTCGAGGTGAGCACAACCCATGGGCAAGCCAAGCCTACGGTAGCATACGATGGGTTGTGCCCTCCTCATGGATCTTCAGGCCCCCACGAAGCTTGGGGTCTCTTTTGTTCCAAAAAAATCGTCAAAAAGTTTCAGCTCATTTGGAGAACTTTCATTTCTGCACAAAAAACAACACCATGGTAGTTTCGCTGAAAACAGCGTCAGTCCGGGTTAGTTCCATGCAAATCATACCAAAACCATATAATATTGTGGTGAACATGGCATGAATACTTCGTAAATTATAGATATGTTGGAGACGTATCAGGCAATGGAAAAGTAACTTAGCAAAGATCAATATGAAACGAGCTCGTAGGCAATGGATCCATGATGGATAATTATGTCGGATGGCATTCATCATGCAGCGGTTATAACATAGGGTGACACAGAACTAGCTCCAGTTAGGCATGTATTTCGTATATAGTCATATGTGCTTATGGAAAAGAACTTGCATGACATCTTTTGTCCTACCCTCCCGTGGCAGTGCAGTCCTATTGGAAACTAAGGGATATTAAGGCCTCCTTTTAATAGAGTACGGACCAAAGCATTAGCACTTAGTGAATACATGAACTCCTCAAACTACGGTCATCACAGGAGTGGTCCCGACTATTGTCACTCCACGGTTGCGGATCATAATCGTAGTAGGTGACTATAACTTGCAAGATAGGATCAAGAACACAAATATCTTCATAAAAACATAAAGGGTTCAGATCTAAAATCATGGCTTTTCGGGCCCTAGTGACAAGCATTAAGCATAGCAAAGTCATAGCAACATCAATCTTAGAACATAGTGGATACTAGGGATCAAACCCAAACAAAACTAACTTCGATTACATGGTAAATCTCATCCAACCCATCACGGTCCAGCAAGCCTACGATGGAATTACTCACGCCAGTTGGTGAGCATCATGAAATTGGTGATGGAGGATGGTTGATGATGCGATGGCGTGATTCCCCTATCCGGGCCCGAGCAGACTCGGATCTGCCATCCAGGAAGAACAAGGCTTGGCGGCTCCGTGTCGTAAAACACGATGAATCCTTCTCTCTATTTTTCTCTCGAAAGTGAATATATGGAGTTGGAGTTGAGGTCGGTGGAGGTCGGGGACCCACAAGGTCGGAGGCACCCCCACCCATGTGGCTAGGGTGTGGGCCCCACCATGTGATTCTTTCACCAGTATTTTTATTAATTCCAAAAGTTATCTCCGTGAAGTTTCAGGTCATTCCGAGAACTTCTTATTCTGCACAAAAATAACACCATGGCAATTCTGCTGAAAACAATGTCAGTCCGGGTTAGTTCCATTCAAATCATGTAAGTTAGAGTCCAAAACAAGGGCAAAAGAGTTTGGAAAAGTAGATACGACGGAGACGTATCAACGAGCATTCACGAGCTTTAAGTGAACATAGTCGATCACAGTTTTTTGTTCGTTAAGCTCAGCGAGCTTAATGAACCCATCATAATGAACACGAGTTTAACGAACCAAGAAGCTCGTTAATACCCTAGAACCCTACCCTTTAGCGCAAACGGCCCCTCCATCTACCTTCCTCTCTTTATCCTTCATCGAGAAGATGCGGCGGGCTAAGCCCATGCCAAGCTTGATGGTGGTGGGCGTTGCTCCTCGGCATGGCACATCTTCTATGATGATTCAAGGCTGGCCAAAAGTCGTCCTTGACTTAGCCCCATTTCTTGGTTACTCGACACTCTGGAAATGTGCCTACTCCACATGAGGTTATTCTTGGCGTTCTGGTGGCTGGCTGCATGCCTCGGCTTGGCGATGGCTCGATCTAGTAAGCGGCGACAACTTCGGTAGTCTCGGATCCTAGCAGCTGCCTCGACCGCCTTTGAAATACTGGGTCTCACTACATGACACGGGATGCTATGCCACCTCTCGATTTGGGGTTCAAATCTGGCGATCTATGGGCTCTGGTTGATGGACTCATGTGTAGCTCTCTACGACAATGAGGTCGGAGTCGTGGTGGTTTACGGTCTAGCTGGGCGAGGCATGGGATGTGAAAATTGGCGGGGAAAGACATGCTCGTATGTGCAGACAGATGAGACAATACCTTTGAGAGTTGTTACCTTGATGAAGGTAAATCGATTTAGTTCTTCCCTCCTAAACTCATTCCTCTTGGGAAACCCTAGGGTGAGTGCTCTCTGGCCGGACAATTATGTCGGTTTTGTCATGGTACCCTCTTGCGGCATTATTTTGGAAGGGCTCTTGTTGGAGGGACCCGTGATTTATGATGAGGTTCTTGCGGCATAGTTTTGGAGATGGTTCTTCTTTGGAGGGACACATGGTTGGCGGTGAGCTTTGCGTTGCAGTTGTTGCTTCCTGTCTCTTTTGATGTAGGATGGAACCCTATAGGGCGATCTTTCATGAAAGGCGGATCCCAACTAAGAACACGAAGAACACAAGGGGAACACGGAAATAACAGAGAAACACTAAACCAACAAGATATAGTCACACATATGCTAGATCCTCGAAACACGAGAGGGATACAAGATCCAAATCCAACAAAGGGCGATACAAAGGTAACGGTTCTTCTCCTAGAGGAGGTCTTGATGGGGCCACCAAGAGGGTCTTGAATCAAGGTGATCTTCTCCGTAGAGGGCGCGGTCTCTCGTGGAGTAGATCCGTAATGGATGAACAATGCTCTATCTCACATATGAGCTAAACCAATGCTAACCCTAGAAAGAGGAGGAGGAGGAGTATATATAGTCTAGTGGGGCGAAAATTTACAGGCCTCGGGCCCTTACAACATCACGAGACAAGGGAGGCAGAATGTGCAGGCGGCGGGCGGATATGCAGGCCTTGCGAGGCGGATGTCCGGGCTGGCGGCGTCGGATATGCAGGATGGCGTGGCTGGCTGGATGCTCTCTGGATAGATGGGGGCGGATGTCCGGGCTGAAGTGGTTCAACTTGATGCGTTACGTGGCGGGCGCCAGTTTCGAGGCGGAGGCGGATGTCGGGCTGTCGGGCGGATGTCCGGGGCCTATAGACTTGGCGGCTGACTCCTTGGCGCTGGTGGCGTTTCCGGGGCGGATGTCGGGGTCTGGTCGGATGTCCGGGTCTGGGAGTTGCACTTGACTCTTTCGTTGGTTCTCCTCGTCCATCAACTTGCCGACTTGTCCGTCTTCATGAGCATCTCTGGGAGGTCATCTTGACACCCAATCATGCATAGCATATCGGACTTAGGTAGTAGCCATGTCTCGAGTGGATCATATGTGATATCACTAAGGAAGGAAGTCACCTTGTTCTCGAGAGCTCTAGCTCGTGCTCGTGTCATGGGTCCTCTTGGCTCTTGGCGAGGCGATGGTAGGTCCATGGGGATGCCGTGGGATGCTCTGCATCATCTCCCTCCCTTGGGAAAGATCCAACCTCGGGCAAAATCCTCATCACCATGAGTGCGGGAGAGATCTTTGGCGTTGAAGATGTAAGCTCACGAAGTACTTGTCGCGTGGGATGTCGATCTTGTATGCGTTGTTGTTGTAGCGTGCAAGCAACTTGAAGGTCCGTCGGCTCGTGGTAGGAGTTTGGACTTGCGTTCATTGAGAGCGGTCCTTCGAAGGTGTAGCCACAAGATCTCAATGTTGAATATCATGGGTTGCTTGTTGGCGTTGATCTTGGTCGCGAGTCGTTGTACTTGGCACTTTCGATGGTGTGCCTTGTATCTTCATGCATCTTCTTGAGGTAGTTGACTTCGGGCACTTTCGCGTCCATGTTTGTGCGCCCTTGTAGTGGTAGAGGAAGAATGCCCAATGGGGACAACGGGTTGAAGCCGTGAAGCGACCTCGAAGGGGACTTCTTGGTGGTCGAGTGTCTTGCCGCAGTTGTAGGCGTACTCGGCGATAGGTAGGCACTCCTCCACTCCTTGATGTTCTTCTTAATCAACACAGCGTAGTAGAGTGGCGAGTGTCGGTTCGTCACCTCCGTTTGGCCGTCGGTTTGGGGATGGTATGATGAAGAGAACAAAAGCTTGATTCCAAGCTTGGCGCACAATGTCTTCAAAAGTAACTCAAGAACTTGGCGTCGCGGTCGAGACAATCGTCTTTGGCACTCCATGAAGGCGCAAGATTTCCCTACAAAACAAATTTGCAACATGTGAAGCATCGTCTATCTTGTTGCAAGGAATGAAATAAGCCATTTTGGAGAATCGGTCCACAACAACAGCAGAGTCCTTGCCATTTCTAGTTCTAGGCAAACCAAGAACAAAATCCATGCTAATATCTTCCCATGGTTGATGCGAATTGGAAGAGGCATATATAGACCATGAGATTGAGCCTTAGACTTAGCTTTGCGACATGTAGAGCATCGGTTGGTGAAGCGGTTGGCGTTGCAAAACACCTTGGGCCAAAAATAGTTTTTGGAGAGTGTGGCAAATGTCTTGTCGCGTCTAAAATGTCCCATTAGTCCTCCGCCATGAGATTCTTGCAAAAGTAACAAACAAAAGAAGACTAGGGGATGCATAGTTTGTTAGCTCTCATAAGATAACCATCTTTGATGTAATAGCGTTCCCAAGATGTATCGTCAAACATTTGGCATAAGGAATAGCAAAAGCAGGATCATGCTCATACAAGTCTTTTATGTGCTCAAAGCTAATGACATTCAATTCAAGTTGAGTAACAAGCATGCATATCACGGAAAGGGCAGCCGCCTACAACGTTTTCCTTTCCTTTGATATACTTGATGACATAAGGAAATGACTCAATAAACTCACTCCATTTAGCATGACGCTTGTTCAACTTAGTTTGACCCTTAAGATATTTAAGTGTTTCATGATCGGTATGGATGATAAATTCATGAGGCCGAAGGTAATGTTCCCATTCATGCAAAAATCGCACTAAAGCATATAGCTCTTTGTCATAGATGGGTAATTGAGTTGCGCTCTGGAAAGTTTCTCACTAAAGTAAGCAATGGGGCGCTTCTCTTGCATTAACACACCTCCTATGCCATTACCACTAGCATCACAATGAATTTCAAAGGGTTTGTCAAAGTTGGGTAATGCAAGCATGGGAGCATGAGTAAGCAAATTCTTAAGCTCATTGAATGTGCTATCTTGCGATGGTCCCCAAACAAAGGTGCATTCTTCTTGCTCAAAGCATGTAAAGGAGATGCAATAGTGCTAAAATCCTTCACAAATCAACGGTAGAAACCGGCTAAACCAAGGAAACTAAGCACTTGTTGCAAATTGGTTGGTTGGGGCCAAGTTTTAATAGCATTTATCTTAGATTCATCAACATGAACACCCTTGGAAGATACTACAAAACCCAAGAAAACAAGCATGTCAGCGCCAAAAGGCATTTTCCATATTAGCATAAAGATGCTCTTTTGAAGAGTTTGTATGCAGTGCGAAGGTGGGTGACATGCTCTTTGAGAGATTTGCTAAAAACAAGGATATCATCAAAGTAGACCACAACAAACTCACCAATGTAAGGCGAAACACATAATGCATAAGATGCATGAAAGTCCGTGTCCTTCGGATAAACCCATAGGCATGACTAACCACTCCTACAAACCAAACTTAGTTTTGAAAGCGGTTTTCCATTCATCACCCTCTTGTATCGGTTGATAGTAACCACTTTGAGATCGAGTTTTGAAAAATAGTGGAACCGCTAAGCTCATCAAGCATATCATCAAAGGCGTGGAATGGGGTACCTATATCTAATGGTGACAGCATTGATGGGTCTACAATTGGAACACATGCGAAAGCTACTGTTTCTTTTTGGCACAAGAATGACCGGTACGGCACAAGGACTCAAACTTTCACGCACATGTCCGTGATCTATGAGATGCTTTACTTGCCTTTGTATTTCTTTGGTTTCTTCGGGGTTGACTCGGTAGGGAGCCTTGTTTGGAAGTGGCGCTCCAGGGATGAGGTCGATGCGGTGCTCGATGATTTGTAGAAAAGGACATAGTGCATAACACTCGATGGGTTCTCACACACTTCTCTCATCTCATGTTTGGTGGCAAATAGGACTAAGTTCTTCTTGTCTCTCATCGTGGAGGCACTCAATTTGGGCTTGTGGCACTCACTCTCTTTTTGGTGGCTTGCTCTCTCACTATTCTCTCCACGATGGGTGGCTTGCTTGTCGGCGATTACTTGGCTTGGAGACATAGGTCGTAGCACATACTCCTTTCCTTTCATCTTGAAGCTATAATGATTTGTGCGCCCGTTGTGGATGACACCTTGGTCGAATTGCCATGGCCGTCCAATAAGGAGGTGGCACCACGGTCATCGGAAGGACATCACACTCCAAAGTGTCTTCGTAGCTCAATCTTGAAAGAAACTTGTACTCTTTGCTCGACTTGTATGGTGCGGTGTAAACAGCCATTGAACCTTGTATGGGTGCAGGTGCGTCGTCTTGACCAATTGAAGCTTGGAGCATAGTTCTTCACTTGTGAGGTTATGGCAACTTCCTCCATCGGTTATGACCTTGGCGGACCTTTCATTGATGCCGACCTTGGTGTGGAAGATATGGCATCTTTGGTCTTTGTCTTGTTGATGTTGAAGAGTCAAGACCTTGGAGACAACAAGGCGGGGCTCGAATCTTCGTCACAAAAGACTTGATTATCTTCATCTTCATTGTTCACTTGCGGTGCATGGCCACTTGCTCAAGGGCTTCCATTTCTCCTTCACTCATCGAGTCATAAGTTACGTAAATCGTTGAGGACCATGAGTGCGCTTGTTTGTGCACTCAAAGGACTTGTGGCCTCGGCGCTACATGTGAAACATTTGAAGGAACTTGTCTGATGGTCTCGTCGGTTGGGGTAGATGATGATGAAGCTTTCGACTTGAAGTTGCTTGTAGTAGGAGGACAACTTGAGGTTTTGAAGTTTTCTTGTAACTTGACTTGTTGTCGTTGCTTGTAGATGGCTTGGTTGAGGTAGAAGGTGTTGGAGTAGTTGGCGCTTGAGAGTTGGAGAAGCCACATGACTTGGATGAGAACTTGACATATTTGAGGTCATCTTGCACTTGCGTTCGCTTTGGTAGCTTGATGCACTAGCTCGATGAGGTTCGAGTATGGTTGGAAGTCGGCGATCTTCTTGATAGGATGATTGAGTCGATCAAGAAATGTGCCATAGTTTTCTCATCATCTTCCGTGACATTGGCTCGTATCATGGCAATCTCCATTTCCTTGTAGTACTCTTCAACAGTCTTGGTTCCTTGCTTGACTAGTTGGAGTTTCTTGAAGAGGTCATGTTTGTAGTAGTTAGGCACAAAGCGTGCTCTCATGACATCCTTCATTTGCGCCCAAGTAGTGATGTGTTGTTCACCTCTTGCCGCTCAGCGCTCAATGACTTGTTCCCACCAAATGAGGAAGTAGTCTTGGAATTCAAGGGATGACATCACTATCTTCTTCTCTTCTTCATAGTTGTGCAAGCGGAAGATTTTGCCAACCTTCAATGCACATGATATGTACTCTTCGGGATCATTGCTTCTGGTGAACTTGGGCATGGTGAACTTTAGCTTGTCGTATCGTTGCTCTTCATTGTGTTGGGGTCAAGGATGATGACGCCCATGTCGTTGAGGATTGACAATCGCATGTTGCTCTTGGCATGGAGGGTTGTCGACCTCATGTTGCTCTTGTCTTGGAGGATTTCCATTGTCTTCATGCTCGCGATGAACTTGATGTTCTTGTCTAGCTTGAGGCGCTTGTCGATCTTGACGAGGAACTTTACGATGCACGTGATTGATAAATCCACTCTTGAACTTCATCACGAGCGCTTCTTGATGCTCACAAGCTTATCGGCCTCGGTTGGCTACGGCACTACTTGAATCTCGAAGACGCGTTGCGCCTCCGTGCTTGAGCTTCGTAGTTGTTGTTCTTGGCGTTGTGCCTTGGCATCTTGTGCATCTTGGTGTTGTCGCTCGCTCCTCTTGTTCTTGTTGTCGTTGGCGTTGCCGTTCTTGTGTTCTTGTGAATGTAGCTTGGTTTGGCGATGTCGATGCTCTTGAGAGTCGATTGTCGTGTAGAGGATTGCGGTTTGCTTGACTATCTTGGTGGCGGCATGGCGAGTGTTTGATGTTGGGGTACTTGGGCGGAGATAGTGTAGTCGGATGTCGACTCGGCGGCTCCGTCTTGAGTAGGGCGAAGTGGTAGAAAAGCGGTTGACCAACAAGGCACGAATCTCGTCCATTCTTGCATTGTTCTCTTGCTTTTGTTAAATCGAGCTTGTTGTCGAAGTAGTCCCTTATCGTTGCTCGGAGAGTGCAAGTCGGTGGCGAGGTTGTCGATCACGGTTGCTCATTGCTAGTTGCTCTTCATGCAAAGCTCATTGTGTACCAAATAGGTGTATCTTGGTGGCGTAGTTGTTGAATCGTCGTCTTGCTCAAGGAAGAGTGGGTTGGTAGAGGTACTTGGCCTATCCATCATTTCAAGCAAATATGTGAGTGGGAGAAAGAGAATAACTTATACCAAATGTACCTTGACCGATGTTGAAGATGGATCAATGATCACTCAATGTGTAACAAGGAAATAGCATAATTGGTACCAATTCTTGTTGGTTTCTCACACCTACACAAGTAAAGCTTATAGTGGATCTTGGTTAGGATGGTGGCACAAAATTTGATGCAATTGTAAGTGAGACTCAATAATGTTGGAAAAGATTCGCAAATTTGCAAATGCAACAAGTAGACCAATAGCAAGATATGGTACGGAAACACACACGCAAATAGATAAGTGGGGTTGTGCAACCAAGGGATGAGCCAAAATGTGGAATCCATGAAAATGCTCTTGTTGCACAACACTAGAGAGCGCTAGCAAAATTGCACAATAAGCGGATCTGAACTTGCACAACCTACTAAGAAAAAATGCAACGACTTCTATCCCAAGTATTCTATATGTATGGTATTCCGATGATATGATCCAAGATGATCGAGTATGACAATCTTAATGTTGTATGATGCTATGGTTCTTGCTTATAAGCTCTTTGCTTATCTTTCCCTTTTGCTTAAAAGCTTATTTGGCTCTTTGTATTTGAGCTCTTTTCTCATGCAATGCTTCACGAACCAAAATAGCAATTGTGTATCGATGACAACCTTGTGACACAGAGATCATACCAAGATATGCAACACGTTGATATGGTATGTATGATATGGGAAGTATGATCACTAATATGCACAAGTCACGTTGCGGCAAAACTCAAAGGCTAGTCTCGATGGGTAAGCTACATAAAAGTAAGGCTATGGGGTTATCAGCGCAAATGCAAGAAAGTATGATGATATCACGATACCAAGATGAGGTTGATACCAAAATGATGTAGCCGTTCATAGTAGTCCTTGGCAAAGATGGCGGTGGTGATGTTGATGTCGAACCGTTCCTAAGTAGCGAAACACGTTAGGAAGCGGAAGCCACAACTCAAATTCTCAAAGCAAAATGGGTCAAAATTAGCCGGAGTTGGTGGCGGGAAGACTACGGTGGTGCTATCGGAAGTGGTGGTGGTATGCGGAAGTGTAAATGGGCAAGAGACAAAATTAGGCGAGAGTTAGGATGGAAGCGTGTGGCGCCCCAAGACCGGAGCTTGATTGCCTTCGGGGTTTCGAGTTTTGTCGTGTGGTTTGTTTTGTTTTGCATTGCATCATCTCATCATGCCATCATATCATTAATTTTTAAAACTCAACTAAATAAATTGTATGGATTTTTCGATCCATTTAAACCGAGGATTCACATGGTGACTTCTCTTCATAACATATCCTCCCAATATTAGGGAGCTATATAAAATATTCCATTAATTGGAATTCACCATAACACACTTGCAAAATAATTTCGTTCCTTTTTGCTTCAAGTTTGGTCTCCACACCTTGCCATTATTATTCTATCATTTTCGGAGATCCACCAAAATCCTCGGGCCATTTTGTTAAATTCTTCATATTTTTGTGAGCAGGAAAATTGTCCTCGTTCCCAAATTCTTTCCCTAACCTTCCCTTCTTTTCTTATCTCCATTTTCTTTTACGCTAAATGTTAGAGAGAGAGAGTGCCAGCCAGCTCGGCCTTCTCGGGCAGCCAGCCAGTCCAGCCCCTCATCAGCCCACCTAGCGCCTCCCTTGAGCCCAGCCCGCCCCCCTGGCCTTTCTCCTCCACTAGGCGGCCCACAAACCCCAAGGCCCAGCCGCCCTGCTTCTAACCCTAGCCCATGGTCTCTCTCCTCGATTCCCACCAGCGCCGCCTCCCCATCTCTCCCTCTCGATCCACTTCTCTCCTCCTCTCGTCCTCCCTCCAGCGCCGTCGCCTCCCTGCTCGATCCCCTCGCTCCTCCCTCGCTCAGTCGCTCCCGATCCCCTCGGCCTCCTCCCGATCCCATCTCCCTCGCTCTCTCCCTCGCCGCCTCTCTTCTCCTCCCCCGCGTCCCCAGGCCCCGTCGCCCTCGGGCGCTCGACCAGCGCGCCCGCCCTCGACCTACCTGCGCCGTCGCCCCAGCCTTCCTTCTCCTTCCGTCGTGGCCTTGGGGCATCAGCTCGCCGCCGCCCTCCCTTCTCCGGTGCCCGTCCTCGCCGCCTCTCTTCTCCTCCCCGCGTCCCCATGCCCGTCGCCCTCCGGCGCTCGACCACCGCGCCGCCGCCCTCGACCTGCCTCCCGTCGCCCTCGTCAGCGACCAGAGGCACCGTCGCCGCTTCTGCGCCCGGCGCCTCTTCTGGCAGGTCCGCCGCCATCTCTTCCTCCACGCCATAGCAAACCCGACCCCAAGCTCTGTGCAGCCGCTACTTCCCAGCTCCGCCCGCAACTCCGGCCCCTCCTGCAGCATCTTCAACTCCGGCGCCCCACCTCGGGAGGCCCTGCCCGGCGCCATGGCGCCGCCCCATGGAGTCCCGCCGGCGGGGACGGATGGGCCCCTGCCCGCCTACGCCTCGTTCGAGCAGCATGGAGGCAGCGTCCTGTTGCCCTCTCGTTGCTGCCGTCTCGGAATCGCCAAGTACCACGACTACCTCGAGGACATTCGGTTCCGTCAAGTTCGACTTCTGCAGGAGCGACTACACCCGAGGTGGATAACGACAAGTACTCCCTGGCGAAGGCGCCAAGTCCATACGGAAGCCGAATGACTACTTCCCGCGATGATGCGACAAGTACCCGCCGGAATGTACCAAGTTCGACTACATGATCGTCAAGTACCACTACCGTCGACCCGGAGACGCCGGATCGCCAAGTCCTCTTGAACATCTCTGGCGTGTACCACTACCGTCGACCCTCGAAGACCCGTGGACCCGAACATCCACGGGACGCGAACAACTACTTCCGATGGCGAGATGTACCACTACCAGCGAGCGTGAAACACTACTTCCTCTACCGTCGCCGTGTACCACTACTTCCCTCAGCGATCATCGCGAGCGACTACTTCCTCTACTTCCCTCGGCGACCCGTGAGCGTCTACTTCCCTTTCTGAAACTTCGACCCGTCCGATTGCTGCGCGCCGGAGTATAACCACCGAGATGACCGACCGTGATCGAATCATCCTTGTGATGCCCTCTTTTGCCATGCCACCGTTCGTGGGAACCCGGTATCGGGATCACCCACCTTCTTGCATGACTTCGCTTCCGTCACGCTTTCCTTTGTACCGATATCTCAATCGAGTTATCGGAACCGATGTGTTGCCGTGGCACCATTTTGGATTCGTTGCCGTGGCACCTTTCTTCCACCACGGTGACATAATGCTTCATATCATGTTCATGTCAGCGTTTTCATAAAATTGCATAAACTTGCACTTGTCATCCGCATCATGATAACAACAATTAAAATGTTTAAAATTGTTGTTTGCATTAATATGCTAATATGCCATGCTAAAATGCTTTATTTCATAACTAAATAACCGTAGCTCCATTTTAAATAAATTATATATGTAAATGGGGTAGAAAAATGCCTAGTTTAACATGGTAGCTTTACTTTGCATGTTTAACAACTCTAAAATATGCCTTAGGTCAGATCTGTTACAAATCCATAATATGCATATGAGGATTTTTCGGAATTGTTGTTGTTGTTTCGGCCTCATTTAACCTTGCCTAAATAGATAGTTTAATTATGCTTCACCCTCTTGCCATGTTTAACAACATTTAATATTGTTGGGTAGCCTAACGAGAGAGAACTAAATAAGTGTTGTGGTGTTTTGTCAATATGCAACCCGTTGCATATTGAGCTCCACTAACTTGTAGTGTTGTTTGTGCATATTGCCATGCCTGCCTCATTAAACCGGACATGCATCATACTTGATTGTGCATCATGCCATGTTTATGTGATGGTTGTTTTACTATGTTGTTTGCTTCTTTCCGGGTTGCTTCTCTCGTTAGCTTCGGTTTCGTTCCGGAGTTGTGAGGATTCATTCGACTTCGCCTGTTTGTCCTCTTCATGGACTTGATCTTCTTCCTTGCGGGATTTCAGGCAAGATGACCATACCCTCGAAATCACTTCTATCTTTGCTTGCTAGTTGCTCGCTCTTTTGCTATGCCTATGCTGCGATGCCTACCACTTGCTATATCATGCCACCCATATTGCCATGTCAGCCCCTAACCATCCTTTCCTAGCAAACCGTTGATTGGCTATGTTACCGCTTTGCTCAGCCCTCTTATAGCGTTGCTAGTTGCAGGTGAAGCTGAAGTTTGTTCCTTGTTGGAACATGGAGATGTTGTTCCTTGTTGGAACATGTTTACTTGTTGGGATATCACAATATATCTTATTTAATTAAGCATCTATATACTTGGTAAAGGGTGGAAGGCTCGGCCTTATGCACAGTGTTTTGTTCCACTCTTGCCGCCCTAGTTTCCGTCATATCGGTATTATGTTCCCGGATTTTGCGTCCCTAAGCGGTCGGGTGATTTATGGGACCCCCTTGACAGTTTGCTTTGAATAAGTCTTTTCTAGCAAGGCCCAACATTGGTTTTACCATTTGCCTCACCTATACCCTTTTCCCTTGGGTTTAGGAGCCGAGGGTCATCTTTATTTAGCCCCGGGCGGTGCTCCTTCAGTGTTGGTCGAACCGAGCAGACTGCGGGGCCACCTCGGGGCAACTCGAGGCTGGTTTTACTCGTGGGCTGACTTATCCGGTGTGCCACGAGACCGAGTCGTCGACTCCTATCAGGATTTGTCGGCACATCCGGTGACTTCTGGTCTTGTTTTATTGCTGTGAAATGTCTTGTGGCAGGATTCGAGACTGATCGGGTCTTCCGGGAGAAGAATATCCTTAGTTGATCGCGAGAGCTTATCATGGGCTAAGTTGGGACACCTGCTGGGGTATAAACTTTGAAAGCCGTGCCAGCGGTTATGTGGCAGATGGGAATTTGTTAATGTCGGTTGTAGAAAACCGAAGTTGATCTTATTTAAAATACACCAACGGCGTGTGTAACCGTGATGGTCTCTTCTCGTGAGTCAGGAAGTGAACTGATGTTGGAGTTATGTAGCGTAGGTTGTTTAGGATCACTTCTTGATCATAGTTGTTCGACCGTGCTTTGCCTCCTCTTCTCGCTCTCTTTTGCGTATGTAGCCACCATATATGCTAGTAAACTTGCTGCAGCTCCACCTCACTACCCTGTCCTACCTTTAAGCTTAAATAGTCTTGATCTCGCGGGTGTGAGATTGCTGAGTCCCGTGACTCACAGATACTTCAAAACCAGTTTGCGGTGCCGATGAAACCGTGCAGGTGATGCACCGAGCTCAAGGAGGAGCTCGATGAAGATCTTGTGCATTGTGTTGTCTCGTTTCAGGTGATCGATAGTGGAGCCAGTTGGGATGATCGGGGATCTGTAGCATTTGGGGTAGTCTTCTTTTATTTTGGTTCCGTAGTCGGACCTTGATTGTATCTGTATGATGTAATGTTTTACTCATGTATTGTGTGAAGTGGCGATTGTAAGCCAACTATGTATCTCTTTCCCTTATGTATTACATGGGTTGTGTGAAGATTACCTCACTTGCGACATTGCTTTCAATGCGGTTATGCCTCTAAGTCGTGCTTCGACACGTGGGAGATATAGCGCATCGAGGCGTTCAAGTTGGTAATCGAGCCTTCCCGACTTAAGAGCCCCTACTTGATTGTTTCTTTGGCGTTGTTGAGTCTAGAGCGGAAAATGTTTTGAGTCTTAGGATTATATATATCGGAGGTAGGATTCTTTTACTCCTCGGTCCTTAAATCGCTCTGGTGAGGTATCGGCGTAGAGTTTTGACTTTCTCTCCTCAAATTTCACTAAAAAATTTTTTAGGATCACGGGTATCTTGGAATCGTTCCGATGGTTTTGTGCGAGAACATTGTTCTTGGTGCCTCGACATTTAGGGGTTGTGGCGGTGTCCGGGAGTTGAGCTCAGGTGTTGTCGTCACAATTTTATCGTTGCGATTCGGAATACGAGTTTTACCGACATCGAAATCTCTTTTGTGCAGTTGTTGGTGAGATAACCCGATAGCCCGATCTTGTGGCGAGTCGGGAGTATTGCCATGACTTGTATAACGGATGTTTTTGAAGGTCGAGGTAAGCGATTTCGAGGATTTCTTGGTTATGTGTTGAAGGATGGATCTGTTGGATCTAGGTATTGTTAGTTTGGGTGATATATTTTGTGTCCCTGTATCCCCAACACAGTTGCATAACGAGAAAGTTTGGGAGTTTATAGGTGGGAATTCAAGTAGCTCCTAGAATATCTTTCCGACGGATGCATGATATGGGATTGGGTAAATCTCTATCATATGTATTTGTTCGGCTTATTCTTGAAGCCAATCCTTTGTTTTGTTTTGTTTTGTGGTATTGAGTTGCTTCAATGCCAAGTGTTGATTCCATACCTTTCTAAATGGTGTTCTCATATTGATATGTGAATACTCATCCTTCTTGATCATCGAGTCGTCATGTTAATTCTTTTCTCAACCGGTGCTTCTCTTCAAGTGGATCCGATCATTCCAACATTAGCAAGATCAATTCTAAGCTTTTTCTCAGCGGTGTTCGTTTCATCCGACCCAAGTTGTTTTGATTTCCGCCCTCCACCCTTTTTCTTCAAGGACTCAGATTTCTTAATCAAGTATCCATTTTATTGAGTGAAGTTTCTTCATTCTTTTCCTTTATTGTTTTATCGGTGATTTCTCATGAAGGCGCTAAGGAAGCTTTAACCTTATCATTGTTCCATTCTAATTTTCTTCTCCGGTGGATTTAAGTCAAGTTTTCGGTGTTGATCGTATTCTTTTCATCGTTTCAAATGCTTTCTCATGTCGGTGCATCTCTTAATCATCCATTTCTCGCTATTCAATTGTTAGGAGTGTTGAAGATATCTCGGAAGATTCTAGTTTCCATTCTCAATTCACTCAAGTTCTTTTGAGGATGCTATCTCATTCAACCCATTTAATTCTACGGTGCAATATCTATTTCAAACAATTGTTCAGCGGTGGTTCTTTTGAGTGGGCCCTAACCCACAGGTCTTTTCGAGGATCTTACCTAACTCTTTTAATTTTTAGGAGCTATTCCCAAATTCATTGCAAAGTTTGGCGTAAGAATGAGTTATCATCAGTCAAATGTCTTTCTCCAAGATCTTTCAAATTATTTTCATTGTTGGTTCAACCTTTCTAATTTTCATTCGGGTGTCTCAACAATTCATGGTGATGTTTCTCGTAAATCGTTCTCGAATTTTGAAGACCGAAGAAGAGTTTCTCTTAAATCTCGCTCTTTTCTCTTCAAGGTTCATGGTTCTAGCCCGTGCCATCCTCATATTTGTTTTGATTGTGAGAATTCTTTTCACCCATCCGGAGAAATTCAGAAATCTTTTCAGTTTGAGTATCCAGAGCCATCATCTCAGAATTATTCATTCAAGCGTTCAACTCTTGTTTTCCAAATCTCACCGGTGCATCGTCGAAATATCCCCTAATCAGTTCATGATCTCTTCGTTCTAATGTATCTAAATTTTGTCAAGCATCTTTATTCGTTTTCCAATTCTTCCCGGTGAATTGTGCCTTTGCTACGTTCATTCTCAATTATTATGGTGGTTTGTTCAAGATTTCACTTCCTTTGTTATCATATCAATTTATTCGTTGTTTCAATCCTACCGGTGGTTCGTTGAAGACCTACCCAAGTTTGCGCCATATCTATCTTAATCCTTTCTACGAGAATAAGTAGTATGCCTAATCCATTGCTTGTCATCAATTTAATTGGTGAAGGATCAGCATAATGTAATTCTTATTCTTGTTCCATCGAGTAAATTCAATTCCTTATTTTGGAGGTTCATCAAAATTTGTGATTACATTTGTTCATCTTTCTTTCGGAGTTCCAAGTTTTCTCGGCTATATCATTTCAAAGCTTCATCTTATCGCTGCAAGGCTTCACCTTGTGTTTTCAACTTCTCTTTCTTTCTATCATCCTCTTATTTACGGAGTTCTTCATGGAGGCTCTACATGGTGCTTCCTCAAGGATTCTTTTCATTCTTCAATTGTTCATCAAGATTTCTCTCGGAGTTATGATCCGTCAAGCTATACTCTAAAATAAGCATGGTGTTCAACACATGTTTTGTTTTGAGGAGTTCAAGTATTCTTCTTCTTGCATTTCGAAGTGCAATTTGTTCTACCTTATCATTTGAGGTGGTGTTATGTCATTCTCGACAATTTGAGTTCGTGTTTCATGTTTCACGTGTTGTCAAGAATGAGGTATTTTAAATCCATCAATCTCTTCATTGGAGTTGTCTTGGGCTATATTTCACCTAAAGCTTTCCCTAAGGATTGTTGATATTTATGGTGCTTATAAATGACCCAAGTTCTTCATTTGTCCTCTCGGTGAAATAAGTTTTCATCTCCGTGTTGCTATCAATCCAATCGTTTGTTTCCGTTGGTGGCAGAAGCTCACCTCATAATTTCGAGATGTTTTCATAAGCCCACTACAAGCTTATTCTTTTCGTTGTTGGTTTTCCAACAACTCCCTTTAACCTTCTTGGCAAGGATGCTTTCCAAAATTCAATTGTGGTAGAAGTTATTATTATCTTCTCCGTTCTTTTCTTTCAACCAGCTAGTTTTTCTTTGCATTCTTTCATTTCTACGGAGGCATTGTGATGTGCTATTTTCACCCATCATCTCGTTTTGCCAAGATCAAGTTCTTTTCGTGCTTATCCATTTAACAGGAGGTTGTGTCATCTCTTCAAGTTCTTTTCATCTTATCAAGTTTTCTTCTTCTTTTAGCGGAGTGCTGCTCAAATTATATCAATTTTATTCCTTGTCTATCTAGTTTTAACGGAGTGGTTTCAGTATCTATCTTATCACTAAAACTCTTGGTTCTCGTCGTATCCCATGTTCCTCTTTTCTAATGAGTGTTTTCAACTTTCTTCATCTTCGTTGTTTTCTTTCTTTCATTTTGTTCAACCTCTCAAGGTTCTTTGGTTTCATTCGTTTGTCAAAGAAGCAACTTAGTTTTACCTCTTCCTCTCCGTTTTTCTCCGGTGCCATCCTAGATCTGGGGCGAGATCCTCTCGTAGTGGTGGAGTGTTGTGGCCCCAAGACCGGAGCTTGATTGCCTTCGGGGTTTCGAGTTTTGTCGTGTGGTTTGTTTTGTTTTGCATTGCATCATCTCATCATGCCATCATATCATTAATTTTTAAAACTCAACTAAATAAATTGTATGGATTTTTGATCCATTTAAACCGAGGATTCACATGGTGACTTCTCTTCATAACATATCCTCCCAATATTGGGAGCTATATAAAATATTCCATTAATTGGAATTCACCATAACACACTTGCAAAATAATTTCGTTCCTTTTACGCTTCAAGTTTGGTCTCCACACCTTGCCATTATTATTCTATCATTTTAGGAGATCCACAGAAATCCTCGGGCCATTTTGTTAAATTCTTCATATTTTTGTGAGCAGGAAAATTGTCCTCGTTCCCAAATTCTTTCCCTAACCTTCCCTTCTTTTCTTATCTCTATTTTTCTTTTACGCTAAATGTTAGAGAGAGAGAGAGTGCCAGCCAGCTCGGCCTTCTCGGGCAGCCAGCCAGTCCAGCCCCTCATCAGCCCACCTAGCGCCTCCCTTGAGCCCAGCCCGACCCCTGGCCTTTCTCCTCCACTAGGCGGCCCACCAAACCCCAAGGCCCAGCCGCCCTGCTTCTAACCCTAGCCATGAGGTCTCTCCCTCGATTCCCACTGGCGCCGCCTCCCCATCTCTCCCTCTCGATCCACTTCTCTCCTCCTCTCGTCCTCCCTCCAGTAGCCGTCGCCTCCTGCTCGATCCCCTCGCTCCTCCCTCGCTCGATCGCTCCCGATCCCCTCGGCCTCCTCGATCCCATCTCCCTCGCTCTCTCCCTCGCCGCCTCTCTTCTCCTCCCCGCGTCCCAGGCCCGTCGCCTCAGGCGCTCGACCACCAGCCGCCGCCGCCCTCGACCTACCTCGCCGTCGCCCCAGCCTTCCTTCTCCTTCCGTCGTGGCCTTGGGGCATCGAGCTCGCCGCCGCCCTCCCTTCTCCGGTGCCCGTCCTCGCCGCCTCTCTTCTCCTCCCAGCGTCCCCATGCCCGTCGCCCTCCGGCCGCTCGACCACCGCGCCGCCGCCCTCGACCTGCCTCCCGTCGCCCTCGTCAGCGACCGGAGAGCACCGTCGCCGCTTCTGCCGCGGCGCCTCTTCTGGCAGGTCGCCGCCATCTCTTCCTCCACGCCATGGCAAACCCGACCCCAAGCTCTGTGCAGCCGCTACTTCCCAGCTCCGCCCGCAACTCCGGCCCCTCTGCAGCATCTTCAACTCCGGCGCCCCACCTCGGGAGGCCCTGCCCGCGCCATGGCCGCCGCCCCATGGAGTCCGCCGGGGGGACAGATGGGCCCTGCCCGCCTACTGCCTCGTTCGAGCAGCATGGAGGGCCAGCGTCCTGTTGCCCTCTCGTTGCTGCCGTCTCGGAATCGCCAAGTACCACGACTACCTCGAGGACATTCGGTTCCGTCAAGTTCGACTTCTGCAGGGGCGACTACACCGAGGTGGATAACGACAAGTACTCCTCTGGCGAAGGCGCCAAGTCCATGCGGAAGCGAATGACTACTTCCGCGATGATCGACAAGTACCCCGGAATGTACCAAGTTCGACTACATGATCGTCAAGTACCACTACCGTCGACCCGGAGACGCCGGATCGCCAAGTCCCTCTTGAACATCTCTGGCGTGTACCACTACCGTCGACCCTCGAAGACCCGTGGACCCCGAACATCCACGGGACATGAACAACTACTTCCGATGGCGAGATGTACCACTACCAGCGAGCGTGAAACACTACTTCCTCTACCGTCGCCGTGTACCACTACTTCCCTCAGCGATCATCGCGAGCGACTACTTCCTCTACTTCCCTCGGCGACCCGTGACGTCTACTTCCCTTCTGAAACTTCGACCCGTCCCGATTGCTCGCCGGAGGTATAACCACCGAGATGACCGACCGTGATCGAATCATCCTTGCGATGCCCCTCTTTTGCCATGCCACCGTTCCGTGGGAACCGGTATCGGGATCACCCACCTTCTTGCATGACTTCGCTTCCGTCACGCTTTCCTTTGTACCGATATCTCAATCGAGTTATCGGAACCGATGTGTTGCCGTGGCACCATTTTCGGATTCGTTGCCGTGGCACCCCTTTCTTCCACCACGGTGACATAATGCTTCATATCATGTTCATGTCAACGTTTTCATAAAAATTGCATAAACTTGCACTTGTCATCCGCATCATGATAACAACAATTAAAATGTTTAAAATTGTTGTTTGCATTAATATGCTAATATGCCATGCTAAAATGCTTTATTTCATAACTAAATAACCGTAGCTCCATTTTAAATAAATTATATATGTAAATGGGGTAGGAAAATGCCTAGTTTAACATGGTAGCTTTACTTTGCATGTTTAACAACTCTAAAATATGCCTTAGGTCAGATCTGTTACAAATCCATAATATGCATATGAGGATTTTTCCGGAATTGTTGTTGTTGTTTCCGGCCTCATTTAACCTTGCCTAAATAGATAGTTTAATTATGCTTCACCCTCTTGCCATGTTTAACAACATTTAATATTGTTGGGTAGCCTAACCGAGAGAGAACTAAATAAGTGTTGTGGTGTTTTGTCAATATGCAACCCGTTGCATATTGAGCTCCATAACTTGTAGTGTTGTTTGTGCATATTGCCATGCCTGCCTCATTAAACGGACATGCATCATACTTGATTGTGCATCATGCCATGTTTATGTGATGGTTGTTTTACTATGTTGTTTGCTTCTTTCCGGGTTGCTTCTCTCGTTAGCCGGTTTCGTTCGGAGTTGTGAGGATTCATTCGACCGCTTTGTTTGTCCTCTTCATGGACTTGATCTTCTTCCTTGCGGGATTTCAGGCAAGATGACCATACCCTCGAAATCACTTCTATCTTTGCTTGCTAGTTGCTCGCTCTTTTGCTATGCCTATGCTGCGATGCCTACCACTTGCTATATCATGCCACCCATATTGCCATGTCAGCCCTAACCATCCTTTCCTAGCAAACCGTTGATTGGCTATGTTACGCTTTGCTCAGCCCTCTTATAAGCGTTGCTAGTTGCGGTGAAGCTGAAGTTTGTTCCTTGTTGGAACATGGAGATGTTGTTCCTTGTTGGAACATGTTTACTTGTTGGGATATCACAATATATCTTATTTAATTAAGCATCTATATACTTGGTAAAGGGTGGAAGGCTCGGCCTTATGCAGTGTTTTGTTCCCTCTTGCCGCCCTAGTTTCCGTCATATCGGTATTATGTTCCCGGATTTTGCGTCCCTAACGCGGTCGGGTGATTTATGGGACCCCTTGACAGTTCGCTTTGAATAAGACTTTTCGGCAAGGCCCAACATTGGTTTTACCATTTGCCTCACCTATACCCTTTTCCCTTGGGTTTAGGGCCAGGGTCATCTTTATTTAGCCCCGGGCGGTGCTCCCAGTGTTGGTCGAACCGAGCGAACTGCGGGGCCACCTCGGGGCAACTTCGAGGGCTGGTTTTACTCGTGGCTGACTTATCCGGTGTGCCACGAGACCGAGTGCGTCGACTCCTATCAGGTTGTCGGCACATCCGGGCGGCTTTGCTGGTCTTGTTTTATTGCTGTGAAATGTCTTGTGGCAGGATTCGAGACTGATCGGGTCTTCCGGGAGAAGAATATCCCCGTTGATCGCGAGAGCTTATCATGGGCTAAGTTGGGACACCTGCGAGGTATAAACTTTGAAAGCCGTGCCAGCGGTTATGTGGCAGATGGGAATTTGTTAATGTCGGTTGTAGAAAACCGAAGTTGATCTTATTTAAAATACACCAACGCGTGTGTAACCGTGATGGTCTCTTCTCGTGAGTCGAAGTGAACACGGTGTTGGAGTTATGCTTAGCGTGGGTTGTTTTAGGATCACTTCTTGATCATAGTTGTTCGACCGTGCTTTGCCTCCTCTTCTCGCTCTCTTTTGCGTATGTAGCCACCATATATGCTGAGTAAACTTGCTGCAGCTCCACCTCACTACCTGTCCTACCTTTAAGCTTAAATAGTCTTGATCTCATGGGTGTGAGATTGCTGAGTCCCGTGACTCACAGATACTTCAAAACCAGTTTGCGGTGCCGATGAAACCGTGCGGTGATGCACCGAGCTCAAGGAGGGCTCGATGAAGATCTTGTGCATTGTGTTGTCTCGTTTCAGTGATCAGTAGTGGAGCCCAGTTGGGATGATCGGGGATCTGTGTAGCATTTGGGGTAGTCTTCTTTTATTTTGGTTCCGTAGTCGGACCTTGATTGTATCTGTATGATGTAATGTTTTACTCATGTATTGTGTGAAGTGGCGATTGTAAGCCAACTATGTATCTCTTTCCCTTATGTATTACATGGGTTGTGTGAAGATTACCTCACTTGCGACATTGCTTTCAATGCGGTTATGCCTCTAAGTCGTGCTTGACCGTGGGAGATATAGCCGCATCGAGGCGTTCAAAGCAGGCGGTGGATGGAAGTGATCTTTGTCGGGGGCGGATGTGCGGGATGGGCGGATGTCGGTGTAACATCCAAATTTTCAATTTGGAATGTTATACATTAAGTCATCATGCATATCATATTTTCTTGCATTTTCCAGATCCTAGAAAATTTCACATAACTCAAGGACCCCGAGAGAGTTGGAGATTTCATTATTTTCATATTTGGGTTTTCCCAAATTTTGAAAATAGGATCATTTAGTTTATTTATTTATCTTCAAATATTTTTCCAATAAAAAATAAGAGAGGAATAATATGACTTTCCCAACATTTAGGAAAATGAAGATTTAATAAATAAATCAAATTTTGGGTTTTTCGAGGTTTATTTGCTTTAGGGAAAAAATGAGTATTTAAAAAAAAATGCATTTTGGCCCCGTATTAAAGTTCATTTTGTTCGACTCATTTTTTGGAGTCGGGGAAAATTTATTTTTTTAGTTTGGAGTTCGTTTAGATTTATTTTAATTCGTTTTCGTTTTTTAAAAACCCCGCGCCCTTTGGGCCAAGGGCCAGCCATAACCGCCGCTTGACCAGGCGCCCCCCCTCGCGCGCTCCCAGCCGGGGAGAGTCCCACCGCCGCCACCACCGAGTCGGCTCGGCCCGCCCGCCGCCGTTGCCCCTCTCCCAAGCAACCCCACCCTCCTCCTTATAAGCCGCCCCCTCTCTCCTCCCCACCTAAGCCTTGCCGCCTTAACCCCTTGGCAGCCCCGAGCCTTGCCCGTCGCCCAAGCGTCGCCCGTCGTGGGACGCCGCCGTCGCCGACCCGCCGCCGCCCTTGAGCCCACCCGACCCAGCCGGAGCCAGGCCCATGGCGACCTCGCGGAGGTAGCCACGCGTCACCCCGGTCGGTTATGTTTAAAAAAACCGTCCGGTTTTCTTTCGTTGTTCGGTTTTTAAACCCTAGATTGGTTTATTTCTTTCGGTTTAGTTAATTAGTGAGCGTTCACCGATCCGTTCGTTCTAACGAGCGCGTTAGCGGTTAGTTTCTGTTAGCGAGCGTCCGTTCGTTTAACCGTTCGTCGTTTTTTCTTTTAATCGGATTTAATCCGTTACTTTCCGATTCGATTTCGATCAATCTTGAATCAGTTTATTTTCTCGCTCGTTTATCGAATCGGGTGATTCAAGCGCTGGAGTTTCGTTTGAAACCGCCGTTCGACTAACCCATAAACAAAGTTTTGCTACTGTAAATTTGACCTAGTTTCAAATTGCTAGAACAAGTCGTTTTCTTTTGACGTTTGACTTTCGTTGCTTTATTTGATTGATTCTTTTGCACGGGGTTCTTAAGTTGAATTTTCTGGTTAGATCTTCTATCCGAGATTTCTGTGCATTAGATGAGTACTTATTGTATGCTTGTTGTTTCTGCGTTAGATCACCGGTCTTGTGACTTGTTACTTGAGTCTCTAGGTTTGGCGGATCGTCGGCAAGGCAAGTAACACTTGATCATACCTTTTCTACTACCAGTTTATGCATTAGCTCTATTCCTCAAACACTTGCATGATTAGGATCTAATTAAATTGTGGGATGGGAAGTAGATTGAGGTAGTACCTATTACTGTTTTCTTATGAAACCTTGGGAGTTACTTCTCGTTTGCTTATTATGCCATGCTATGCCGATGAGGCGTGGATTGGGTGAGTGAATATCCATGACAGATGTGAGATTGTTAATTAATGGTTTATCTAAGGTGGCAACAAACACACATCTGGGTGGATTGAGGCACTGGTTTCTATCGAGGACTTGCTGTATTTCTTGGACCGCCACATGAGCTCAAAGGGATCATAAGATTATTCAAACTAGAAACTTCCGTGTGCAGCCACAAGCCATTATGGGCTCTGGCATAGTTGAGTAAGTTGTGCGAACTCTTACGGGTAGGCTAGCTGATGTAGGGGATGTAGGTTGAGTACGGTCTACCCACATGTAAGGTGCTAGTGCTTACGAAAGGCTGTGTCTCGGTCATCCGTCTCTCAAACACCATGTAGTGTGAGAACCAAATGGAAGCGTCGAGTCTTGTGGGGAAAAGTCATAAACCTCTGCACAGTGTATAAACTAATCATGATTAGCCGTGTCCCCGGTTATGGACGTCTTGAGTATCTAGTACTTGAATATCATGTGAATCTCATCATGTTACTTCTAATAAAAGTTATTGGGATTTTGATGAGTACTTTTTAATTGGGATTGAGGATCTGTCAACCATTCTCAATGATTAACAACCACCATGATAGTTAAACAAAATTATTCCTTTGGTGGGAAAAATTTGCTTTATGCAAAAGCTGTAACCGTAGAGCTTTTCCACTAGCCATATATGCATGTAGTATAGGCTTAATTCCTTCATTTCTCTCTATGTGTTACATTGCGGCATATTCCATGTCTTGACCCATTTTAGGCTGCAACTTTCATGTTGCAGACTTTTAGAACGACAGTAAGGTGTTTTAGGTCGTGGTTCTATACTCGATGATGCCGATGGAGTTGAAGGACTCACTTATCTTCCAAGTCTTCAGCTGTTATCGTTATTAGATGGCCTTAAGCCATATTTATTGTAATAAGACCCCTTTTGGACAACGCTGTAATGAGTGTGTGATTGCTACTCTGCTATAAATCCTTGAAATCTTGTGTGGTGTCGGCATTCTTGATCTAGGGATGACACACGAGCACGGAGACTTGATCCATTTGGGTCGGTCGCTCTGAGAGATAGTATCGAGCCCCTGTTGGTATGAGACCACGACCACTAAGTTAAAGCCATAGATCACTACTCTCTTCCCATTTCTAACTCCTCATATTTTCTACTCTTTTAGGATGAAAGGCGCCAAGATCAAATCGCCCAACCAGATGAAGGCACACCTTTTGGATTTCACTTGAAGGAAGTCACCAAGTACGAACATTGGACTACCAAGTTTCACGGGACTTTCAGCGCCACTCTGCTGAAGAGGGTATTTGGAAGATTCAAGCTCACGTTAAGGAAGGACATTAGCCCCAATCACCAAGCCTATAGATAGTGTTTTGATTGCACCAACTTGGATTACGGGAAAAACACGGCAGCTCACATCACCATGGGGCGCATTGGAGAAGTTTATCAAGAAGATCTCAAGGACACTATCTACCAGATTTGTGGATGCCGAGATGAACAATGGGAGATAGTCGGCACCAAGAAGGATAGATCCATTGCAGCTTTCATCCGGGAGTTAAACCAGCACATTCGGGCTAGGAGAACCGGATGTGCAATGATATGTTAGAGTTGAAGAATGCAAAGGAAGGATCATCGAACTTGAAGAAGAACTAAAGTCTACGCAAAGGACTACATGGGCGAGATCGTAGCTCTAGCAAGACACAATAACGATCTTAAATGCGAGATCGAAGAACTCAAGAAGAAATTGGCGCTCAAGAATGAAGACAAGTCGTCGGCTACCCGAGCAACTACATCATCATCGGCGACACGATTCGGATCCAAGTGAACCCGACTTTGAAGGCGAAGCTAGGCGGACATCATGGAGTCTTCCACGGTTCAAATTAGTAGATGTCCCCGCATATTAGTAGTATTACCTCCATGTAAACATTATAGTACCGCGCTGCGATAGTTAGATCGTTGTAAGCCCTTTGTTTGAATTGAATGAAGTGATTTTGTGTGCATTTGCTCATATACATTGGGTAGTGTTTCTCCTTAGACCCCTCTATTCTTAATTTCTCGTCTTTTCTAAACCCATCGGATGCCTCCAGAGGCCAGCGACCCGGGTTTGTTTTCCCGAGAGATCACCCAGTTGATTCAGCAGCAGAACACTTTGATCCAAACATTGATGCAGAACCAAGGCAACAACAACAACAACAACCCACCACCTCCACCACTGCGGATCACTTGACTCGTTTCCTTAGGCTGAATCCGCGGTGTATTCGATAACACCGAGCCGATTGTAGCAGATGATTGGCTCCATAAGATAGGAAGGAGTTGACCCTGCGGGATGCCGAGATGGAGAAAAGGTGAAGTTTGCTGCACACCAGCTTGAAGGACCCGCGGCATGGTGGGAAAATTTTACAGCCACTTACCATGAACAACATCACATGGGATCGGTTTGACAAGCTTTCCGCCTTGCCCATGTTTCAGCGAGGAGCTATGGCCATGAAGAAGCGTGAGTTTAGCAACTTCGCCAGGAGGAAGGACTGTTGGCGGTATGTGGATGATTTTAGTAAGTTAGCACGTTATGCCCCGGATAGCGTCGCTACGGATCTTGACTAAGCGGGAGAAGTTTGGAAGGACTGAATGATGAGTTAAGCATCACGGTTGATGGTAGCAAGTTTCAATAACTACCGGAGTTGGTAGCCGAGCCCTCATGATTGAAGGAAAGCAGCAGCAAATTGAGAACCGCAAGAGGAAGTATGGGCAGGGAAAGTATAACTCGGAGCTCGGTGAAGCCTCGTTATACCCTAAACAAGGAATTCAGTTTCAGCATACCCATGGAGGAGGTAATTCGCACAACCATAATGGCACCAAGAATGGGAGCGGGAATGGAGGAAGCAATGGACGAACCGCACCAACCCGTCAACACCGTCCAAGGTAGAACTGAGTCACATCACTTGCTTTAAGTGCATAAAATGGGCATTATGCAAATGGTATCGAGAAGGCGAATGGAAATGGCAATGGAAGCTCGGAAAGAAGCCAAACCCTTTCAGCAGGGGACGGTGAACCACATTGATGTGGAGGAGGTTGAAGATCAGCCCGATCACGATGTCGGTAAGTTTTGGTTAAGTCATTTCTGCGGTTGTTCTTTTCGATCTTGGTGCATCGCATTCATACATATCAAGGGGATTTGTGGATAAGTACAAATTACCGACCCAAGCCCTTAGGTCACCCATGCTAGTAACCTCACCGGAGGCGAGAATACATGGCTAGTATATGGTGTGATCATTGCCATTAAGGATTGGACACTATGTTTTCCCTCGGACCTAATAGTTACGGAATCCCAATGATTGGATGTGATATTAGGCATGGATTGGTTATCAGTATGGAGGAACATAGATTGCACCACTAAGTCAATTTTGCTCACCACACGGAAGGAAGAAGGATCAGAAATGCATTATCCGCAGCACGAGTAGGGAAGCGCAAGTAAATTGCTTATCGGGGTTGTGCGGGAAGAAGTACTAGTGGTGAAGGATTTCTCGATGTATTTCGGAAGAGTTGCGGGGATGCCACGGATAGAGACATTGAGTTTTGATTGAACTTTTGCGAGGAACAGGTCGAATATCAAAGCGACTATCTGGGATGCCCATACGAGTTTGGCGAAATCAAGAAGCGGATTAGGAACTATTGGGTAAAGGTTTTATCGCCCAAGTTCTTCACCTTGGGGATCACCCGTCTTGTTAGTGGAGAAGAAGGATGGATCGTTAAGGATGGTTGTTGATTATCGTGGATTGAATGAAGTAACAATCAAGAACAAGTACCCACTACCAATGATAAATGATCTGTTTGATCGTTTGCAAGGAGCTAAAGTGTTTTCCAAGATCGATTTGCGATCGAGGTACCATCGATTGAAGATTGGGAGCGGGACATACCTAAGACAACGTTTACCACGAGATATGGACTGTATGAGTATACCGTTTATGTAATTTGGACTGACTAACGCACCAGCCTATTTCATGAACACGATGAACAAAGTGTTTATGGAGTTTTGGATAAGTTAAATCGTGGTGTTCATAGATGATAGTTTGATTTTCTCGAAGAATGAAGAGGAACATAAGGAACATTGCGATTGGTTTTGGAGAAACTAAGGAACACCAGTTATATGCCAAGTTCAGCAAATGTGAGTTTTGGCTAAAGGAAGTTGGATTTCTTGGACATGTTATATCCGGGAAGGAATGCAGTTGACCCCACGAAGGTTGAGATCGTAACCAAATGGGAAGCACCAGCGGCAGTTGGAGAGATTGAATTTCCTTGGACTCGCGGTACTACGAAGATTCATTGAGAATTTCTCAAGGATTGCAAAGCCTATGACGAAATTGTTGAAGAAAGATACCAAGTTCATATGGATTGAGGACTGCGAGGCAAGTTTTAGGAGTTGAAGAAAAGGTTGGTTACCTCACGGTGTTAATATTGCGGATCGGACCAAGGATTATGAGGTGTATTGCGGCGCTTCACGTCGAGGACTTGGAGCGAGTGCTTATGCAGGAAGGAAGAGTTGTTTACGTATGCTTCCGACAGCTTAAGCCTCATGAGTTAAATTATACTCGCATGATTTGGAATTAGCAACCGTGGTGCATGCATTGAAGACATGGAACATTTTCTCATTGGAAATCATTGTGAGGTGTACACGGATCACAAGAGTTTGAAGTACATCTTCACGAGAAGGAATTAAATCTCGGACAAAGGAGATGGTTAGAGCTTATCAAGGATTATGATATGAGATTGCATTATCACCCGGAAGGCTAACGTTGTAGCAGGCGCATTGAGCCGTAAGAGCCGCGTTAATACCCTAATGATGGGAGTAATACCCAATGAGTTAGCCGAGGACCTTGAGAGCTATGTTTGGAAATAGTTCGAGAGGCTATGTAGCAACATTGGAGATTTAGTCTACGATGGACAAAATCGAGAGAAGCCCAAAAGCGGATAAGGAAGTTGCCTCTATAAAGGAGAAAATGAGCAAAGGAAAAGCTAAAGGATTTCGTGAGGATGAGCACGATACCCTATGGTTTGAGGACCGTGTTTATGTGCCAAATAACCGGAGATCGGAAGTTGATTTTGCAAGAAGCCCATGATTCACCTATTCGATTCACCGGAAATACCAAGATGTATTTGGATTTGAATACTTTACGGTGGACGGAATGAAGAAGGATATTGCGGAGTATGTAGCAGTTTGTGATGTATGTCGAGTAAAGCAGAACATCGAAGCCAGCGAGGATTATTACAACCATTGCCGATACCGAATGGAAGTGGGATAAACTAGGCATGGATTTCATCACAGGTTTGCCAAAGACTTCGTTCGAGGATATGACTTCGATATGGGTTATAGTCGACCGCTTGACAAAGGTAGCTCATTTCATTCGATCAAGACTACCTATAGCAGTGCTAAGTTGGCAAAGATATACATGACCAGAATTGTGTGTTTACGGAGTTCGAGGAGTATCATATCGAGATAGAGGAACAATTTACCTCAAAGTTTTGGGATCGGTTACACGAAACATTGGGAACAGGCTGGAATTCAGCTGACTTTCCACCCACAGGCCGATGGACGGTGAGAGAGTCAATCAGATTTTGGAGGATATCTTTGAGAGCTTGTGCACTAGATTATGGATCTAGTTGGGATGATAATTTGCCGTATGCAGAATTTTCTTATAACAAGATTACCAAACCAGCTTGAAGATGGCACCTTCGAGGCTCTGTATGGAAGGAGATGCGGGACACCGTTGTCATGGGAATGGCCCGGGGATCGTCGGTTGTTTGAACCAGATTTGATTAAGGAGTGCGAGCGAAGGTTAAATTGATTCGCGATAGGCTCAAGGTAGCCCGATCCGAACGAGAAGAGCTATCAGATTCAAAGCGCAAAGCGATAGAATATGAAGTTGGAGCAGTATATCTTAGAGTATCCCGCTTGAGGGTTAAGCGTTTTGGAGTTAAGGAAAATTAGCACCACGTTTACGTTGGACCGTATAAGATTTTACAGCGTATGGGAGAAGTTGCTTATAAGCTGGAATTGCGGAGGGACTGTCGGGAGTTCATGATGTATTCCATGTTTCTCGGTGAAGAAATGTCACTCGAGATAGCAGAGATACCGCTAAGATATCTGATTGCCACTTGAAGCAATTCAGTTGAAGGATGATTTAACCTATGAGGAAAAACCGGTCAAGATTCTCGATTATGCCGTGAGTTACTCGCAGACAAGGTTATCAAGTTTTGCAAGGTTCGATTGGAGCCACCACCTGAGGATGAAGCCACAGGAAAGAGAGGAAGATTTGCTCAAGGACCACCCTCACCTATTTTCTAGCCAACCCGAATCTCGAAGTGAGATTCATCTTAAGGAGGTAGGTTTGTAACATCCCAAATTTCCAATTTGGAATGTTATACATTAAGTCATCATGCATATCATATTTTCTTGCATTTTCGGATCCTAGAAAATTTCACGCAACTCAAGGACCCGGAGAGAGTTGGAGATTTCATTATTTTCATATTTGGGTTTTCCCAAATTTTGAAAATAGGATCATTTAGTTATTTATTTATCTTCAAATATTTTTCCAATAAAAAAATAAGAGAATAATATGACTTTCCCAACATTTAGGAAAAATGAAGATTTAATAAATAAATCAAATTTTGAGTTTTCGAGTTTATTTGCTTTAGGGAAAAAATGAGTATTTAAAAAAAATGCATTTTGGCCCGTATTAAAGTTCATTTTGTTAGACTCATTTTTTGGAGTGGGGAAAATTTATTTTTTAGTTTGGAGTTAGTTTAGATTTATTTTAATTAGTTTTCGTTTTTAAAAAAAACCCAGCGCCCTTTGGGCCAAGGCCCAGACCAGTAACCGCCATGCTTGACCAGGCGCCCCCTCGCGCTCCCGGCCGGGAGGAGTCCCGCCCGCCGCCACCCGAGTCGGCTCGGCCCGCCCGCCGTTGCCCCCCCCCTCCCAAACCGCCGCCCCCTCTCTCCTCCCCACCCAGCCGCCGCCGCCCAACCGCCTTGGCGCCGCCCAACCTTGAAGCCTTGAGCCGCCCGCCCGTCGCCCATGCGTCGCCCGTCGACGACGCCGCCGTCGCCGACCCGCCGCCGCCCGCCGAGCCACCCGACCCGCCCCGGAGCCCGGAGCCCATGGCGACCTCGCCGGAGGTAGCCACGCGTCACCCTCCGGTCGGTTTGTTTTAAAAAACCGTCCGGTTTTCTTTCGTTGTTCGGTTTTTAACACCCTAGATTGGTTTATTTCTTTCGGTTTAGTTAATTAGTGAGCGTTCACCGATCCGTTCGTTCTAATGACGCGTTAGCGATTAGTTTCTGTTAACGAGCGTCCGTTCGTTTAACGTTCGTCGTTTTTTCTTTTAATCAGATTTAATCCGTTGCTTTCCGATTTCGATTTCCGATCCAATCTTCGAATCAGTTTATTTTCTCGCTCGTTTATCGGAATCAGGTGATTCAAGCGCCTGGAGTTTCGTTTCAAAACCGCCGTTCCGACTAACCCACTTAAACAAAGTTTTGCTACTGTAAATTTGACCTAGTTTCAAATTGCTAGAACCGAGTCGTTTTCTTTTGACGTTTGACTTTCGTTGCTTTATTTGATTCGATTCTTTTGCACAGGGGTTCTTAAGTTGAATTTTCTGGTTAGATCTTCTATCAGAGATTTCCTGTGCATTAGATGAGTACTTATTGTATGCTTGTTGTTTGTCTGCGTTAGATCACCGGTCTTGTGACTTGTTACTTGAGTCTCTAGGTTTCGCGGATCGTCGACAAGGCAAGTAACACTTGATCATACCTTTTCTACTACCCAGTTTTATGCATTAGCTCTATTCCTCAAACACTTGCATGATTAGGATCTAATTAAATTGTGGGATGGGAAGTAGATTGAGGTAGTACCTATTACTGTTTTCTTATGAAACCTTGGGAGTTACTTCTCGTTTGCTTATTATGCCATGCTATGCCGATGAGCGTGGATTGGGTGAGTGAATATCCATGACAGATGTGAGATTGTTAATTAATGGTTTATCTAAGGTGGCAACAAACACACATCTGGGTGGATTGAGGCACTGGTTTCTATCGAGGACTTGCTGTATTTCTTGGACCGCCACCCAGGCTCAAAGGGATCATAAGATTATTCAAACTAGAAACTTCGTGTGCAGCCACAAGCCATTATGGGCTCTGGCATAGCTGAGTAAGTTGTGCGAACTCTTCTGGGTAGGCTAGCGATGTAGGGGATGTAGGTTGATGCGGTCTACCCACATGTAAGGTGCTAGTGCTTACGAAGGCGTGTCTCGGTCATCCAGTCTCTCAAACACCATGTAGTCACGAGAACCAAATGGAAGCGATCGAGTCTTGTGGGGAAAAGTGTGCAAACCTCTGCAGAGTGTATAAACTAATCATGATTAGCCGTGTCCCCGGTTATGGACGTCTTGAGTATCTAGTACTTGAATATCATGTGAATCTCATCATGTTACTTCTAATTAATGTTATTGGGTTTCTAATGAGTACTTTTTAATTGGGATTGAGGATGTTGTCAACCATTCTCAATGATTAACAACCACCATGATAGTTAAACAAAATTATTCCTTTGCAGTAGGGAAAAATTTGCTTTATGCAAAACTGTAACCGTAGAGCTTTTCCACTAGCCATATATGCATGTAGTATAGGCTTAATTCCTTCATTTCTCTCTATGTGTTACATTGCGGCATATTCCATGTCTTTGACCCATTTTAGGCTGCAACTTTCATGTTCGAGACTTTTGAGAACGACAGTAAGGTGTTTTAGGTGCGTGGTTCTATACTCGGTGATGCCGATGGAGTTGATGGACTCACTTATCTTCCAAGTCTTCATTTGTTATCGTTATTAGATGGCCTTAAGCCATATTTATTGTAATAAGTCCCCTTTTGGACAACATGTAATGAGTGTGTGATTGCTACTCTGCTATAAATCCTTGAAATCTTGTGTGGTGTCGGCATTCTTGATCCGGGGATGACACGAGCACGAGACTTGATCCATTCGGGTCGGGTCGCTCTGAGAGATAGTATCGAGCCCACCTTGTTGTAGGACACGACCACTAAGTTAAAGCCATAGATCACTACTCTCTTCCATTTTCTAACTCCTCATCTTTTCTACTCTTTTAGGATGAAAAGGCGCCAAGATCAAATCGCCCAACCGGATGAAGGCACACCTTTTGGATTTCACTTGAAGGAAGTCACCAAGTACACGAACATTGGACTACCAAGTTTCACGGGACTTTCAGCGCCACTCTGCTGAAGAGGCTTTGGAAGATTCAAGCTCATGTTAGGAAGGACATTAGCCCCAATCACCAAGCCTATAGATAGTGTTTTGATTGCACCAACTTGGAGTGCAGGAAAGAGCATGGCAGCTCACATCACCATGGGGCGCATTGGAGAAGTTTATCAAGAAGATCTCAAGGATACTATCTACGATTTGTGGGCCTTGAGATGAACAATGGGAGATAGTCGGCACCAAGAAGGATAGATCCATTGCAGCTTTCATCCGAGGAGTTAAACCAGCACATTCGGCCTTGAGAGAACCGGATGTGCAATGATATGTTAGAGTTGAAGAATACAAAGGAAGGATCATCGAACTTGAAGAAGAACTAAAGTCTACCGCAAGGACTACATGGGCGAGATTGTAGCTCTAGCAATACACAATAACGATCTTAAATCTGCGAGATCGAAGAACTCAAGAAGAAATTGGCGCTCAAGAATGAAGACAAATGCGTCGGCTACCGAGCAACTACATCATCATCGGCGACACCGATTCGGATCCAAGTGAACCCGACTTTGAAGGCGAAGCTAGAAGCGGACATCATGGAGTCTTCCACGGTTCAAATTAGTAGATGTCCCCACATATTAGTAGTATTACCTCCATGTAAACATTATAGTACCGCGCTGCGATAGTTAGATTGTTGTAAGCCCTTTGTTTGAATTGAATGAAGTGATTTTGTGTGCATTTGCTCATATACATTGGGTAGTGTTTCTCCTTAGACCCCACTCTATTCTTAATTTCTCGTCTTTTCTAAACCCATCAGATGCCTCAGAGGAAGCGACCCGGGTTTGTTTTCCCTTGAGAGATCACCCAGTTGATTCAGCGCGAGAACACTTTGATCCAAACATTGAGTGCAGAACCAAGGCAACAACAACAACAACCCACCACCACCACCACTGCGGATCACTTGACTCGTTTCCTTAGGCTGAACCGCGGTGTATTCGATAACAGAGCGATTGTAGCAGATGATTGGCTCCATAAGATAGGAAGGAGTTGACCCTGCGGGATGCCTGAGATGGAGAAAAGGTGAAGTTTGCTGCACACCGGCTTGAAGGACCCTTGACATGGTGGGAAAATTTTATAGCCACTTACCACATGAACCTGTCACATGGGATCGGTTTGACAAGCTTTCCGCGCCCATGTTTGGCGAGGAGCTATGGCCATGAAGAAGCGTGAGTTTAGCAACTTATGCCAAGGAGGAAGGACTGTTGGCGATATGTGGATGATTTTAGTAAGTTAGCGTTATGCCCCGGATAGCGTTGCTACGGATCTGACTAAGCGGGAGAAGTTTACGGAAGGACTGAATGATGAGTTAAGCATGCATTTGATGGTAGCAAGTTTCAATAACTACCAGGAGTTGGTAGACCGAGCCCTCATGATTGAAGGAAAGCGGCAGACAAATTGAGAACCACAAGAGGAAGTATGGGCGAGGAAAGTATAACTGGAGCTCGGTGAAGCCTCGTTATACCCTAAACAAGGAATTCAGTTTCAGCATACCCATGGAGGAGGTAATTCGCACAACCATAATGGCACCAAGAATGGGAGCAGGGAATGGAGGAAGCAATGGACAAAACCGCACCAACCGTCAACACCATCCAAGGTAGACTGAGTCACATCACTTGCTTTAAGTGCACAAAATGGGCATTATGCAAATGGTATCGAGAAGGCAGAATGGAAATGGCAATGGAAGCTCGGAAAGAAGCCAAACCCTTTCAGAGGGACGGGTGAACCACATTGATGTGGAGGAGGTTGAAGATCAGCCCGATCGATGTCGGTAAGTTTTGGTTAAGTCATTTCTGCGGTTGTTCTTTTCGATCTTGGTGCATCGCATTCATACATATCAAGGGGATTTGTGGATAAGTACAAATTACCAACCCAAGCCCTTAGGTCACCCATGCTAGTAACCTCACCTAGAAGCGAGAATACATGGCTAGTATATGGTGTGATCGTTGCCATTAAGGATTGGACACTATGTTTTCCCTCGGACCTAATAGTTACGGAATCCCAAGGATTGGATGTGATATTAGGCATGGATTGGTTATCAGTATGGAGGAACATAGATTGCACCACTAAGTCAATTTGCTCACCACACGGAAGGAAGAAGGATCAGAAATGCGTATCACGCACGAGCGAGGAGGCGCAAATAAATTGCTTATCGGGAGTTGTGCGGGAAGAAGTACCGGTGGTGAAGGATTTCTCGATGTATTTAGGAAGAGTTGCGGGGATGCCACGGATAGAGACATTGAGTTTTTATTGAACTTTGCGAGGAGCGAGTCGAATATCAAAGCGACCATACAGGATGCCCTTACGAGTTTGGCGAAATCAAGAAGCAGATTAAGGAACTATTGGATAAAGGTTTTATCGCCCAAGTTCTTCACCTTGGGGATCACCCGTCTTGTTAGTGGAGAAGAAGGATGGATAGTTAAGGATGGTTGTTGATTATTGTGGATTGAATGAAGTAACAATCAAGAACAAGTACCCACTACCAATGATAAATGATCTGTTTGATCGTTTGCAAGGAGCTAAAGTGTTTTCAAGATCGATTTGCGATCGAGGTACCATCGATTGAAGATTGAGGCGGGACATACCTAAGACAGCGTTTACCACGAGATATGGACTGTATGAGTATCCGTTATGTAATTTGGATGACTACGCACTTTTGACCTATTTCATGAACACGATGAACAAAGTGTTTATGGAGTTTTGGATAAGTTAAATAAATGGTGTTCATAGATGATATTTGATTTTCTCGAAGAATGAAGAGGAACATAAGGAACATTGCGATTGGTTTTGGAGAAACTAAGGGAACACCGTTATATGCCAAGTTCAGCAAATGTGAGTTTTGGCTAAAGGAAGTTGGATTTCTTGGACATGTTATATCAGGGAAGGAATAGCAGTTGACCACGAAGGTTGAGACCGTAACCAAATAGGAAGCACCAGCAGCAGTTGGAGAGATTTGGAGTTTCCTTGGACTCGCGAGGTACTACCAAAGATTCATTGAGAATTTCTCAAGGATTGCAAAGCCTATGACAGAATTGTTGAAGAAGATACCAAGTTCATATGGATGAGGACTGCGAGGCAAGTTTTCAGGAGTTGAAGAAAAGGTTGGTTACCTCACGGTGTTAATATTGCGGATCGGACCAAGGATTATGAGGTGTATTGCGGCGCTTCCGTCGAGGACTTGGGCGATGCTTATGCGAGGAAGGAAGAGTTGTTTGGTATGCTTCACGACAACTTAAGCCTCATGAGTTAAATGATACTACGCATGATTTGGAATTAGCAACCGTGGTGCATGCATTGAAGACATGGAGCATTTTCTCATTGGAAATCATTGTGAGGGTGTACGGATCACAAGAGTTTGAAGTACATCTTCACGGAAGAATTAAATCTCGGACAAAGGAGATGGTTAGAGCTTATCAAGGATTATGATATGAGATTGCATTATCACCCGGAAGGCTAACGTTGTAGCAGGGCGCATTGAGCCGTAGAACCACGTCAATACCCTAATGATGGGAGTAATACCCAATGAGTTAGCGAGGACCTTGAGAGCTATGTTTGGAAATAGTTCGAGAGGCTATGTAGCGACATTGGAGATTCAGATCTACTGATGGACAAAATCGGAGAAGCCCAAAAAGCGAGATAAGGAAGTTGCCTCTATAAAGAGAAAATGAGCAAAGGAAAAGCTAAAAGGATTTACGTGAGGATGAGCACGATACCCTATGGTTTGAGGACCGTGTTTATGTGCCAAATAACCGGAGATCGGAAGTTGATTTTGCAAAGCCCATGATTCACCTATTCGATTCACCGGAAATACCAAGATGTATTTGGATTTGAAGAATACTACGGTGGACGGAATGAAGAAGGATATTGCGGAGTATGTAGCAGTTGTGATGTATGTCGGAAGTAAAGGCGAGAACATTAAAGCCAGCGAGTTGTTACAACCATTGCCGATACCGAATGGAAGTGGGATAAACTAGGCATGGATTTCATCAGAGGTTTGCCAAAGACTCGTTCAGGATATGACTTCGATATGGGTTATAGTCGACCGCAGCGAAGGTAGCTCATTTCACTCCGGTCAAGACTACCTATAGCAGTGCTAAGTTGGCAAAGATATACATGACCAGAATTGTGTGTTTA